>VYZT01033903.1:42594-81611 GCA_013400735.1 Pomatostomus ruficeps | reverse complement strand
CTCTTCTCTTCTCTTCTCTTCTCTTCTCTTCTCTTCTCTTCTCCCTTTGTCTTTTTTCTATGTCTGTGGTCTCTTAGAAACCTTCTAGCTTGAGTGATTTGAAAGTACATCATAGCAACTGGTGTAGGAGTTGATCCAAACTTCTAGGCCATGACAGATGCTAAGGAGATAAACAAGTGTGGGTAGGGAGGAAATGGTTGATATGTCAAGACTGCTCTTTGTGGAAGGAATTAGAGGAACAGTAGGTAAAAGTCTCCTGATAAGCCAAGGGGACAATAGGGAAGCTGTGATGACTTCTCAGCTGTGGCTGCAATTGGACTCAAGTTCTACAGCGTTCTCAGTGTGGGTTTACTGTTTCTCCACTGTCCCCAGTCCCCCACCACGGGAAGCTCAGGTTGTCTTAGAAATCTGAAGATCACTAAAATTCAAAGAGATTTAAGCTCCCAGATAATTTTGATTCTTCAAAATTGCTCTCCACTGCCACACAGTTGCTTCCAGTCTGTGGGGTGCTGCGGTGGACCAAGGATTTAATAGTGTCCCTCTGCTGCAGATTGGAAAGCAATAACTGAACCATCTCTGAGATTTGAAATCCGATTATGCCCACACATGTCCTTTTTGTTAACTACTGTGTTACTGATCAACTTACAGGCTATATCAAACAGAGTTTGTGAGGAGATAACAAATGCCTCTCTGCACATACACGCTAAACAGAGAATGCTTCTGAGATGACTGCATGCCCAAGATTCAGATATGGAGCTTGAGACAGTGGTCTAATTTTTCAGTGGACCAGCATTTTCCAGGGTGATCTGTTTTCTGATAATCTAGTTTCATTAGTATCTGAAGTCGGGATGCCTCAAAACATTAGTTCCTTTTGTAAAAATCTTGTTGACAGACAAATGTTAAAGTAATTGGTAGGCATACTGAAATGAGTGGAAGAGTGTTTGAACACTGGTTAGACCATATTGGATTATTCTGTTCTATACCTCATCCAGAAAGAAAGGCTTTGGTGGGATCATTTCTGTGGTCTGAGTTACATAAATTTCTGATGTTCGTAATAGTCAGTTTTGGGTTCCTTGTGACAATTTAGTTGAGTGATGCTATTGGAGACTATTCAGTTTAAAAACTATTATTTTGAAAGACTTGTCCCTTGAAGCTCTGCCAGCAACATGTTGGCTTGGATGCTTTGTTGATCTATCCAAGCTAAGAAAATGGTTACATTTTGATGCAAGATACCCAGCATGGTGATTGTGACTGTTTGAAGATTGTGATCTTGCCTGTGTTTCCAGTGAGTTTCAAATGTCAGATGACTCATTCAACAGAGAGGTAAAATAATTTTAAAACACTTTTTACACTCACCAGCCTTAGATATTGCAGAAGAATTGTTCAGAGTTTGAGGAAACTGCACCTGAGTGGCTTGCCTCTCTCTTCTGGAGGCGTGGTGATACCTGCATCAGGAACTCAGCTAAACGTCAACTCTGCAGCACAGAGTTGTTGCGGTGTGCTGTTGGTCAGGTTTCGGTTCTTCTCATGGCCAGGCACTGCTGTCTCCCCCCTCCCCGCCCAAGTATCTGATTTCCCCCCCTGGAGGGCTCTGTATTTCACAATCCTATACAAAGCCCTCCAAATTCAAACCCCTCACTCCTACCTCACAGGATGTTTGTATCCTCCCCCGCCCCCTCGTGTTGGTATTTATGTAACTGTAACTCGCCATGTCAGTGCTTCCCTGGCACGATCCTGGTGTCAAATAAACCATCTGAGGAGCCCCTCCGCTCATCTCTCCTTCCTCGGCGCACCTGTACCATCGGTGGGTTGGGTGAACCCATACAGGACCTTCGCCAGCCCTCCTGCGCCCCCGGAGCAGCCCGGCCAGCCCTGGAACCATGAGCAGGAGCCTGGTGCCCCCGCCGGCAACATCGTGACACAAAGTCTTTTTGGTTTTGGAGACTTTTGCCTCTTCCCCAGAAGACGCAGATTAGGATTTCCTTTGACTGGAATTTTGAGCACACTCCAATCATGTAAGCAGCAGTTTGGATTGCAAAACTTTCTCATAATATTTCTCCAACCCAAAAAGAAGAATCTTCAATAGCACCTGGAAAAATAACTGAGCACTCAGGGTTAACAGATGTAAAGCAGGCTTTGTAGCTCAGCATCACCTTCTTTGCACAATCCTGAGAGAGAACATCTACTTTATCACTCATAAAGTGATGACTACATCTGATTTGCTTTAGTCTAAAATAAACTTTCAATATCCCTGGGGTGTTTTTCCCCTGTGTCAGATGAGGGGGACACAGAAGCCTCTGCTCAGCAATTTGTTTTTAGAGTAGGCAAGATAATAAAATTTGCATAGTGTATTCCCTTCCAAGTACTAAAATGGCTGAGTTCCTCTCCATTTCATCCTCTGACCTCTTCTCAAAAGAGGATATTGACAGTGCACAGCTTTGGCACGACACCCAAAGGCACCTCCCCAAACCTAAACACAGCTGCTTGGTCTAATTTTAGATCTACTGACCCTTTGACAGCTATGGGGAACTATGTACATTTGCATAAAATGTTGCTCAAGACATCATCATGGCAGCTGAATGGTCCCTGGAACCGTCCCTGTGTCCATTCACTGGTAGTGAAGGCACAGCACATTTGTTGTTAATGTGCATGGACTTGTGAACATAGACGGACTTGCAAGGGCCTGACCCTGAGCCAGGGTTGCTCTGTGCCACCCCAGACACAAAATTGAGGATATGCAAGCAGTTCACTGAGCTGGCACATGAAAAGGGGAGAGTTTGCAAAGAAGGGCCAACTTTGCATTCAGGGCAAGGCAAATTTAGGTACTCTGAAGCAATATACAAAATAGTTCATCTCCTGCCTTTCCCTGAACCACAGAACCAAGGGCACTTCATTGCTCCCAAGCAGTAGTTTTGTTCTTCAGGGCAGCGACTGTTGCCTTCAACTGTGTGTTCAGATTTCACTGGCTTTTCTCTTGGTCAAGCAAGCCTAAAACTCCCCCTCTAACTACAGTTCACATTATTTATGTAACTGGTCTCCTTATTTTTTAATTGTTTCAGCACTTTTTAAAACCTTTTCCTTGTAAAGGGATGTCCCCAGTAACCCCCCGATAAGGACAACTTCCAGCCATGACAGCATGGCTTCATGGAAGAGCCTGGCTGTCTCTTCCATCTTTGAGGAGCTTCTGGTCTGCCTGTTGAATCTCAGTATAGTCATTCCTCTTCTCCAAAACACTAACCTTTGCAGGTGCATACTCCCCTCTTGTTCTCCCAGCTGCCACGTGCGACTGCCTTTAGCTAGAATTTTGTTGTGTTCGTTGAGGACTGGGTAACACCCATGACTTTCACTGAAGCATGCTTTGTGGAAGGATTGGAGAAGGCAAATGGAATGTTAGGATATCGTATATCTGAGGCTCTGCTGTTCTTGGATAACTGTTGCTGTGTGGGGAAGAGCGTAAGCCGCAATGATTGTGTCTATAGCCTTTTTGGTGCATGCTGCTCCAGCGGTCCCAGTCTCAGCACATGAACATTTGTATTCACAGAAACACCTGTGTGAGCTGACAGGGTTTTCATATATGGTGGTGTTTTTACCTCACTGTTGTGCATGGTTACTTAAGGTTACTTTGCTTTTTAAAAATTTCCTGCTAAATGCCCTTTTACTACTCCCTCATCCTTTATGCCTATGTTTAAAAAATCTGGTGAAAGCAGAAAAAACCAAAAAATTTGAAGACAAAAAGTGCTGTTCTTGCCATCATTTGTCAGCAAATATTTCTCTCCAGTTTGAAAATGTTCCCAGCTTACTTTTCAAAGCAGAGAAGTGTCAATAAAGTCTGTTACCAGCAAACCTGCAGCAGTTCCCTTAGCTTCTCCATCATGCAACCAGTAAGAGATGCAGAGCATTTCCAATATAGGAAGCATGCATTACACATACATGGGGAACTTGAGGAACAGGTTTAATGTGGCATTCCCTGACAGTGCTCTTTCTCTTGCCTTTAAAACTTAGTTTTACTTATAGTTCAGAGGATGAACATTAAGCAGCCAGGTAGTTAACTGTCCCTTGGAAAAACAAATTGAATCCAGTACAAAATGTACCAGGAAGTGTGACAACAAAGACAAGAAATATGAACTAGATCAGCCCCTTGGTTTGATTACAGATCATCTCCTATTGAAACACAAATTTAGAAAGGTATGTAGCTTCAAGTATGTCTCTGAGGGCATTATTTGAATCTCTCATTAATCAATGAATCTTTGCTGGTCCTTTAGAAGATTCCTGTAGGCAGCTAACAGGAGGCTGCTGGGAGTATGCACAATGGAGTAAAAGCCACTTTTTGTACCTAAAGGGGACATACTTTGTTGGTTGTTTTGTTCACTTGTTTGATTCCGTACAGTTTGATGTCACTGCAGCTCCTAGAAAAACATGTTGATGTGCTTTGCAATGCAGTGAAGCACAGTTCCCCGCTCCTTTCTGCTGAGGACAAGCTGTACGTGCCGATGGGCGCTGGCGCTGGCACACAGGGTGGGCACCTCCCCCAGACAGCAGCAGGGAGAAGTAGCAGTCACGGGTGATGACATGGGTGGAGCTCCTCACACCAGTTGTCCCATGGGAGATAGCTTATCTGTGGATGCCTGTGTTTCTGGAATAATATCCATTTGAATGAAAGCCAAAATTAGAGTAGGGAAGAAATTGGCTGCCAAGGGCTGATTGGCACTTGGAGTCAAGGGAAGCAGCGTGGACTCTGCAGGGAGGATCTCCTTATCCGTCAGCACCAGCCTCTCTACCTGCAGGTGTGTCTCAGCAGCTCCTGCTACTACTCTTCCTTCTGTTATTTTTGTTTCCCTTTAAAAATGCCATCTAACTTTCAGCATTTTGCATACAGAGACACCACAAATGCTTGATTAACTGAACAATGCAGTGTTATATGTAGAAAGGAGAGAGCAAAAAAAGTAATCTTTAATAGCACTTGGGTGCGTCTGCTTTTTCTGTAGCTAAATAACCGGTTAGTTTGATCAGTCCCATCTGTGTTCTGTTATGTCATCTAAATTATACTGAAGAAGGGCTCAAGGCATTGCATAACTAATTATGGTTTCTCTGCCCAGACCTTTTGTTGTCATTTTTCACACCCACACAATTCTTCTTGTCACTTCAGAAGCTCATAAAGGAAAGATACTATTAATGGAAATGTAATTTAAGTTAAAGGATTGGTCTTTGTTGTTTATTGTCAAGTCTGGCTGGTGAATAATGACTCAAATATTCCGTGGACAAACAACTTTGATTTCTGGGGATGGCATTCTCCATCTGCAGTGCTGTTGTGGGGTGAGAACAGAGCTGATGCCACAGTAAATGACCATGATGTACAAAGGAAAAGGGGAAGGATTTCAGTTTACAGCCAAGTGCTAAAACTTTGGTATGCTGCAACAAACCAGAATAGCTGTTACGTGTTGTATCAGAAATAAGAGGTGGGATTGCTGACAATACTCTGTTTTCTATGTACCTACGTAAACAAAAAGAGATCCTGTCTGCATTTGTTGATACATGTTGGCATGCTGAGGTGATTTATTTTGGTCTGATAAGTGGGGTTTTTCTCATCTTCTTAGGACTTTTTAGGAACATTTTCTATCATTTGTTAGAAAGGATGGTGTTGAATCCTTTTTTCTCACCATTACAGTGTCATGTACGGTTCAAATCACTCAGGTATGATTGCTCGTTGAATAGTTATGGTGTCTTCATGAGAACTCTTGCTAAACATCAGCTAATATCAACAAAATACTTCTGACTTGTCTTGGAATAACCAGTGAGCCATGAAAACAAAAAATTGCATGGACCCAAACTATTTGCAGCAACTTGAAGAGAGATCTGTCTCTGCTCTTGGCTACAAAGTACAAGCAAGGCATTGCATGAACACAAAATCAAATTGTTGGGGTTATTTTCAAAGGAAGTCTAAAGGATAAGTTCTTACAGGCAGGTATATGCAACAAGAGAGAGTTTACTACTTACTGGGATAAAAGGTCAAATCCCATTAAAAATCAAAGGGAGTAAGGGAACTCTATTGTTTAAATGCCTCAGAAGCTTCAGTGTGATTTGTCAGAGACCAGGTCTTGCACTTTTTACTTCTTTAAAAATCCCACTGGACTTTGGAGGTGAATGCCCCCTTTCAAATGGAATTATGGCCCAGGTACTTAGACCAATGCCATTGCCAAAGTCTCACAAAACTGAAAGGGTTTTACAGCTGGGAGGGAGTCACATAGCTAAGAGAAGGTAAATTGGCAATGAATTGAAAACAAATTACTAATTGTTCACATGGATCTTTTTTCCAGCTGCCTATTTCTCTGTCCTTCGAAAGCCACCCTCTACGTCCAGTTTCCCAGGAGGTCTGTTTGGTTTCTCCTTTCTGCTCACTAGCAACTCTTTCACTCATTGCAAAACTACTCCCTTCCATCTCCATGTTGCTCAGCTCTTTCCAGGGAAGTGTGACGCTGTTGCCTCTCATACCATCCTGCTTTCCTGACTGCCCCTGCCCCAGTCTGATGCAGAGCCAGCAACTCTGCTCTTCGGTGATAAATTATATCGTCACCCTTCTCCCCTTCGGCGTATCAGTTTATTTTTTTAATAAGACTTGTGTAAATCACCTTTAGCCACAGAATACTGAACAGATGTTTTAACATTAATTTCAAATGCTCTTCAGAAAATCCCAAGTGAAATTCCCAGTCAGCATCAGAGAGCACAAGGGACCCAGCCAGTGCCCTGCATCTGGGTAATTTTTCCACACTCTGGATGGGTAAAAAAGGAGTGGGGGAAAGCTGTCACTTCAGTGCCACCAAAGCACTCTGCACCCCTTCCTTAGAAAAAAAAGAGTTTTATAAAACTCCCCTGCATATTGTAATAACGTGTACAAAGAGAATAAAATCCAGAGCCTTTTAAGGTCACCTCCAACCAAACTGAAGTGAATTAATTAATGAGTAATTTCTTACTGGTGTTAGAAGAGCCAATGAGAAATTATTACCATGAGTTATTGTAGAGTTAATTAATGTCTGCATATGTGTGTGCATAGATATGGATGTGCACAGAAATTATTTCTACAAAGACGGTATTAAGTAACTTTTAGAAATCTGTACAAATGCTGAGTATATTCTTAATCAGTGTGTATGAAAAATATAGTTTACAGGTATTTTTCACATTTTTGTTGCTCCATAAGTGATTTCTCCACTATAACAAGGGAGGGACAGGAATCACTCTAACAAAAAAAGTAGAAAATACTGATGGTTTTTATTTCCAGGGGAAAAAAAAAAAAATAGAAAGTATACTTTGCCTTCCCTATAACTCAGATTTAATAAAAGTCCTTAGTATTTCTACTGGAGTGATTTCTCTCTCTTGTTGTGTCTCCTGCATCAGTGAGGCTCTTTTCACTAGTTCTCGTACAGAAGACAGGTTTACAAGAAGTACTGAGTTTGAACAGGGAGAGATTTTGTTTGTTAATTAGACCTACAGAATTTCTGTGAGGGCCCAGGATGAGTCAGGTGCCCTCGCTGTCCCTCAGCTCTCGCTGGCAAAGTGAACTCTGCACCTGAACTGAGGCTGCACTGCCAAATGGATGCACATCCTAGGTACCCAGCTGGGTCTGCATGGGGACACTCAGGGAGCAGTACAGCTGCAGCGGTCCAGGGCAGAGCTCTGGAGAACTTTAGTGAAGATCGACTGGATCAATATCCCTGTCATTGCTTATGCCAAGAACTCCAGCACTACCTGTATCAGTGAGCCAATAGCATGGTAATTTGTATGTGGTTACTCATAATATGCAAGGGATAGTATATTTGTACTACTAGGTTTTTTTGTAAATACATCGTGAGGACGAGCCTTAGAAATACAAACAAAAAATATGCCAATATACACAATAATAAATATATGTATGTAAAACTGAACTCCCTCTTCTTCCATTGCGTGAGACCAGCAGGCGTGAGAAGAAAACAACGGAATTTCACTTTTTATAGCTGCAGAGACTAGAAACAAGGATGTGTAAGGAAGAGGTCTCTGTCACAGAAAGAGGGCTTATTGACAAAATTAAATTCTGAGGAAGCTGCACTGTAGAGGCCTGCATTGACCCTTTTGAGACACATTAGCAAAAGTTCCTCTTGACTTCAGCAGGAATTAATGTGCGAGCAAGGGGGAATACCCAAGAGCACATTATGCTTCTAGAAAACAGGATAAAACTTGTTGGCTGCTTTGGAAGAAAAGGGCATTTTCACAAGTGGGGATTGTTCTAGACCGGTCAGGATTCCCCTGCCAGCTGTACTCCTGTGGTTTCTCCTTCATCCTAAACTGCTTATGTTGCTTCTGTGATGATAGTTTTGTCTTTCTCCTAGGTATTTATCTTATAGAAATAATGCCATCTCCTTTTACATTTACTGCTAGCAGTACCACAAACCAGCATCCTGTTTGCCTTCTTTATTGCAGCTGCATACGGGGCGGAAGGCTTTAGGGACTTTCATGCAATAATTCCCAAATCTTTTTCCAGTAAGTATACTGAAACTCAGTTCACTATAGAGCATTTCCATCTAGTTCCTACTTTTATGATGTTTGTTTGTGTCAGTTCACTTCTGAGTAATGTCTGCATGCACTTAAGTAGTCTCATCTTTTTGCTTTGTTCACATGTACTTTGTTTTAACTTAACAGAAAATCTGCTTCAAAAGCCACCTTCTCCAAATCCCTGGCAGGCAAGGAGCCTATAATTGTTTAGTATAAATATATATTTATTATTTCTATAAATGAAAGAAAAAAAATTACATGCAAATTGTGGGAAATCTTGTCATATGCTCAAACCAAATACTCCTATTGCTTCCATTTGCCATGGTGAAAACAGCAGTATGGGGTTGTAGTCCACTAAATTTGCAGAATCACTTCTGTTTAACCAGTCATACCATCTTTTTAAGTCATTGTTTGGTCATAGATTTTTTTTTTTTCCATATCACTAAATTATTCCCCTTTTTAGAACATACATTTTAAAGGAAAGGTGCTATTTATGATAGGTACTTATTCTTTTTTGCATATGATTCGTATTAAAAATGCAATACTTGAAAAATCATTAAAATACCTAGATTGGTAGACATTTTTTAAAGGTGTCCAGTCAAGCAGTGTTCATAAATGTGAACAGATTTAGGCTTCTGTTTCCCGGTAGGATTTTGAGTCAGATACTCTTGTCAGTTATGTTCAGGCTGTCCTGGGACACCTGTGAGGTTGCAGGATGTATCAGAGAAGAGCTGATCAATCCTCTCCGTTTCAAAGGAGTATCAAGGTCTTTCAGTCTCTTGAGGTAATTATTGCCTGTAGCTTATTGTTACCACATTGCTACACCATCACTTTTGAATGAGGTTACCGTGCAACTGTTAGTCCACAGAAGGAAAAGACCTGGACTTTATTGGATGAAACAGACCCCTCATGTTCTTAACTACCCACTAAAGTGAATTCTTTCTTTTTTTGAGGTGGGTTTTTGAAGGTAGAGGGGTTTTTACTGTATGGAAAGTAAGATTTTGGGTAATGAAATGGTCTTTTTCAGCCTAATGAAGAAGTATTTTTTCACCAAAATCACCAGATTAGAAAAGAGAGAAATTAAAACAAAGTTGGTTTTTTTTCTACATAAAACATCATACAATCCTGTAGCGAGTAGAGGAATGAATACTGGCATGAACTGGTCTGAATCTTGGCCCTTTTCCTTAATGTTAACATTTGCTGTATTCATATCAAATTAAATTTATTAGCCTCTATGTTATCACATGTTGTGAGTCTATGGCAAATTTGCACCTAAATTCTTCTTCTGGCTGCAAGTAATTTTCTCCTATGGGGCTACAATAAAAAGGATTTATCCAACAAAATCATAACAGTTTTCCCAGACACCTTTTTTAATTTGACTGGTTTTTACTCATAGCTCCTGATCTCTCCTATTACTCAGTAGTCCTAATCCTGCTGTCCTAGAAACACAACTATCACTTCTATAATTTCCTTACACTCTTCCTTCCATCCTTCCCTGCCCTGCTTTCTTTATCAGTGTTTTCACTCTGCTTTCCTTTTGTCATTGCTTACCCCATAGAACTGCAAACCAAACCATTGGATTCAGTACAACCCTGTCAAGTGGAGAAGGTTGCATTTTCTGCTCATTTTTATCCATTGAGTTGAGTTACTTACTTTCACAATTGTTTTGGACAAATTCTCTGAAAAGTGGATTCATTTGAAGTTTCATTCCAATTAGCCTGATTGTCAAAATGAAAGCTATAAATGCAAATATCTCAAAGCGACCTAGAAAGAGACTTGTAATATTGTTTGGGTTCCCAGGTCCCCGGATGCCCTGTATTTGTTTCGCTGATATTCGCTGTTCATTGCTCCACGTGTTACAAACTCATCGTGTTGCCCACAGAACTGTAGTCGAGCTCGTAGCATTTGTTATTTAGTGATTTTGTACCTGCTGTTTAGAAGTTAACTCCTTTCATGTGATTGTTTCTTTGCCACATTATTTGTTCTGTGATCAAACTGAGTGGCATCCTGTATTATTTTTTTACAGCTGGTAATATTAAAATAGAGACTCAGAGTGATGAAGAGAATGGGCGTGCCTGTGAAATGAATGGGGAAGAATGTGCAGAGGATTTACGAATGCTTGATGCCGCAGGAGAGAAAATGAATGGCTCACACAATGGCCCAGGCAGCAAGGCTTTGTCAGGAGTTGGAGGCATTCGACTTCCTAACGGAAAGCTAAAATGTGATATCTGTGGGATAATTTGCATCGGTCCCAATGTGCTCATGGTTCACAAACGAAGCCACACTGGTAAGGCTTGCCATAGTTTTTCCTGTAGTTGACAAGAACTGGCCACGCATTAGTGACTAAGACTTATTTTCTGTATCGTGCACATGTTGCCTCTTGTAAGGTAATGCAGCATTGGTGAGCCTTTGGTACTCAGTTATTTTGGTACCTCCTTTCGGCCTTCACAGGAATTGAGACTTCTTCATGGTAGTCCATCTACTGGGCTAGAAATTGTGCTGTTTGTTTGGTTGGAAGCAAAAAAAAAAATTGAAAAATCAATTTTTTTAAAAAAGCAAAGAAGTCTTGTTTAATTTCTAAGAAATTTCTAAGAAATGCTAAAGAAAAACCCATTTGTTGCTAACTCTGAAATCAACCCAGTCGTAATGTTTCCAGCAAAGCAGCAAAGCTCATTATGGATCAGTGATTATGAAAGTGATTGGCAAAATACATATTAAGAACTGTATTGGCAGACTTAGTCAAAAAACACATTTTATGCCCTGTGTTTCATGAAGTAAAAACAAGTATTGTCACTGGTCAAATGTGCACTAAAGTGTTTCCACCAGGACACTAAAAGAGACATGTAAAGATTTTGTGTTCCATAGGGATGGCTTTTCATTATACAGTGTTGTGAATATTTTTGCCTCAATTTTCTAATTCTGAATAGTCTCAAAGAGGGCCCAAAAATGAAGAGGCTGAAACAAATGAAAAAGTAAAGAGTGAATCTCACCTTGCCTGATATAAGATGTCTAAAGATCAGGCTTCCCATCTAAACTTTAATGTCATTCATAGTTAAGAGAAGAACTGAACTGTATTGTTGTTTCACAGAAGTTGCTTCGAAAATAAATTGGGGATTTGGCATTTTTACATGAATATTGAAATGAGAGGGAATTTTAAAATATTTTTAAGGTAAGAATGATCTGTCTTATGGTTACATTCAACTGAAATAGTTGTGCCAGTAAACACATAGATATTTTCTTCCTCCACATCCTCATAGCCTTGCTTAAATAACTTTCCCAGAATTACTAAGCAGTGAGATTAATAAAATACTTTCAGAGTTTAATGGAGAGGATCCACAAAAACCCCCGGAGTGAGCTGCACTGCCCTCAGGGTTACTGTCACAGTAGCTGTGTCTGTTTAAGCTCTGGAAGGCTGCGACCTGTTAGCATGACGTGGGTTAGCCACGTTCAGAAGCAACGCTGTTATATTGCCTGCATCAAAGTACTCTTCAATTCCATGTGATAAACCCTTTGCCAGGGAAGAGCAGGTAATTATTGGAAAAGCTACAACTAATACTCAAAAGAGAGGCTGTAGCCTACTTCCTAGATATAACAAAGTGTTGTTGGTTGATTGTTTTCCCCTTTTCTCTTTTCTTTTCTTTTCTTTTCTTTTCTTTTCTTTTCTTTTCTTTTCTCTTCTCTTCTCTTCTCTTCTCATGTTAATATCATCCTTCAAGAATTGATAAAATGAGCACGGAAAATGACTTGTACATGAGGCCTTTTAAACAGACTCATGGGCTGAAGAGGGTGCTGTAGTGGTTGAAACAATAGGTTGCAACCTGAAGTGCACATAGAAGTCTTTGTGCTTGTTTAAGCAGACTGGTCTTCTATTAAAATCCCCCTGCTGTTGCTGAATCAGAGGAGCTGTTTCAGGTCCCTAAGGGTCCAGGGCAGTGTTTGCTCCAGGGGTGGATGGCCTGGCTGAGGATACACCTGACTTTAGGGAGGTGGTGGGCATAGCTGCCCTTGTTTCTCACGCACTCCTTGGTACCCAGCACGCTGTCTCTGAGCATAAGCTGGGCTGCCTGGTCCCTGTGACAATATCCCCAGGGGCCACCTCACTAGGTGCCAGGTCATTTCCCTGGCACAGACCTTCAGCTGCTCAAGCTTCTTGCCTGGCAGAGAGACTCCTTTACCTCCCAAGGGTGCTTGGGGTGCTGCCACACAAGGATTGTCACTGGAAGATTTCTCCACCCTTTGCAGAGCTCTGCCCTTGCCAACTAGACCCTCTTTTTAATCAGGGAATGTAGTTCAAGCCTACAGTGGAAACACCCCACAAGAGGCCCTTTGCTCAGGAGGACCCCCTTCTTTTACACTCAATAAAACCAAAGGGTATGAAGTTTTGTCCCTGGGTCCTTCCATGGAAAGAATGCCTTTGCTTTTCCTCCTGCCTCGTCGTCAGCTCCTCTCCTGAGCAGCCGCTTTGAATGAGCTCAGGTGGTTTTTCAGGGGCTGGCAAAGGAGTGGAAGTTCAGAGCTGGTAGTTTAAATTAAAGGGACGTCATGGGGAAACAGTGGTGACTGTTTTTCCTTTCAGCCGCGCTGTGAAAATTAAAGTTGAAATGGGATATACTATTACAGGCATTTAACTGACTATGCCGAAGCCCATTTCAATACATGCCTGATGAAGGAATAAGCCTCCCAAATGAATTACTTTGCTGCTAATTCATGTAAAACCTGCACATGCAGTGAGGTTTTCTTAAATAAATATTTGATAAGTGAGCAAAACTCTAGCACACTAAAGTGCCAAAATAAAATGACTGCCTGACCTGATATAAGACATAATTACTTTTAATGAACACACCTGCCAAGTGCAGATATGCAGAGTAGCACCTGATATTTCTGCCCCCTCCTGTCTGCAGGCAGCTGTACAGCACTGACTGCTTCCCAGCACCTTACCTGTTGCTTCCATCTGCAGAGCAAATCCCAACTCACAGATGCCCAACTCTTCTCACTCCCCTTTCAGCACATTAATTTGCTCCAGCTTGCCACTGTCTTGTTTGGTGTTTAAGAAAAAGGAGATCTTGAAAGGAGAAAGGAACTCCTGCTCCCTGATGCTGAAACCTCAGGGTATAGATTCAGGCTTCTCTTGCTCACTGTGCAAATATCTACATATATGTACCTATCGGTGTATGTGTGTGCATAGGTGAATATATTGCCTGCTTATGTACACTAACTCAAGTCACTAGTTAGTTCACACACATCTTGTTACTCGGTTCTGAATGTCTCAAATTTATTTAGAAGATTAATGCCCATTGAAGAAAAAATAAAGAAAAGGAGGGCCCTGCAGGTCTCTGAGTGTTAGGTGATTTTTTCATATTGTTTAAGAAATGAGGAATATTTTAATTAAGATGATAAGTATTCCTCACTGGATAAGTGGTCCAGGGCCCAAGCATCCGCTAAGGCTTGCAGATCACTGCAGTAGTGATAATGGTTGATTGAATTCAGGGTGCCATTGCAGTTTTTGTTCCTGGGCCTATGTTTGGTCATGGTTGTATGCCCAGGACAGGTATGTGCTCTTCAGAACTGGAGAAAATAACACACTGTTTAGACAGTTTAGAAAAAGAGTCATTATGTATTTTTTCTTTCCATCCTGTTCCATCCTCATTTTGGGAGGTATCACCACACCCAGTACCTTTCCATCAGTGGCTGTCAGCATCCTGGGAGGTCTGGGGGGTTTTTCTGGGCTCGTAAGGGAGGCATTCCCCACCCCAGTAGCTGCAGCATGGACAGCTAAGGTCCAGCCCTTAGTGTTCCAAGCTACACATTGCCCCGGGGTCTTTCGATGACAATGTAGTCTCCCTTCTACAGCAACAGGAGTGCAGGCTCCCTTACATTTGATCCCACTGTAAATTCTGTAGAAGTATTTGGCATGCAGCAGTCTCGTTTGATATGCTCCATCCATCTGTCTTTTCCACCCAGAGCAAGATTTCACCCTGTAATTGGGAGAACTGTAGGCTAGCGATACATTTCATTCTTACTTTGCTTTACATTTCATTCCTGGAATACTTCTATGATTCTTGTTTTCTCCCCTTATGGTCCTCTGAGTAAAAATAAGAGAAATGAGTGCTAGAAAAGCTGCTGAGTAGGAATTAACTATTTCTTCTGAATTTGTGTCCCCATTGCTGAACTGACTTTTTCCATTTACTGTTTCAGTCCGTATCTGAAAAATACCTTCTGGACTGAGTAACTGCCCCAAAGATTAAGAAGTAAAGCAGAGAGACACCTGTTTTCTTTTCTCCCAACCATAACTATGCATGGCTTATGAAGTACAAGTCCTGGAAGGCTTATGCTGGCATTTTTGTATGCCACCCCAGCTGAACCAGATGTAGGCGTAGTTTAGAAGAACAGAGCTACTTGACAGGCAAAGAAAGTGAGCTCATTTGGCCTGACAGACACTATGCTGCTCTGCTTGAACCTGACCAATGAAAATGTCGTGCCATGAAGGGAATTCATTTTGCTGTTTGCTGAATGCTAAAGCTGCCGGCCCCAATGGCAGAGCTTTCATATTTTTGGGTTATGACTGTACTGCTGTCTAATTGATCTTCAGCTGTTCTGCTGCATTACCCAGAAGTAAAAAATGATCGTGCTGCACATGTATGCACATGTATGGATATAAAAGTTTGTCCTAGGTGTGCAAAATAATATATGATGTCCAAGTGAAAGAGAAGGAAGAAATTGTTTAATTTTTTTTCTTTTAATATTTTAACTTCAGCACTGAAATCTTAAATACAATGTTATTGTTACACAAATAATATCAAAACTAAGAACGGGTAATCTCTGGGCTATTTCTAATGTTGTTGATGCATTATGATG
The DNA here is from genome assembly GCA_013400735.1 of Pomatostomus ruficeps. Classification (NCBI taxonomy): domain Eukaryota; kingdom Metazoa; phylum Chordata; class Aves; order Passeriformes; family Timaliidae; genus Pomatostomus; species Pomatostomus ruficeps. The sequence goes on along the minus strand of VYZT01033903.1, from coordinate 66,236 downwards.
ACTACAACAGATTGAATTGATGCCTGAGAGAAACAGAATTCAGCAAATGAGTTTTAAAGGCTAGTTTGACTTAATTGAGGGCTGTGAAGAAACAGGCATGCAGAAGCAGTTCTTGCTGATAGAAGTCTCTCATGTATAAATTTTCGCTTACTTCTATCTGGTACAACTGGAAACATATTTTATTTCCCAGTGATTTCAGAAAAGGCCTCATCCATCTTAAATTTAAAAACCAAGAACAAAACCAAAAAAAACCCCAAACTAATAAATTATCATATTGATTTTAAACTTCACCAGAAAGCAAACAAGAGCCATATTAATTTTTACAAAGGCTTTGATTCACTTCCTTGATAACAGGCACCGGTTTAGACAAATCAAGGCTGTGTCTCTTCAAGTTTTTCCATGCCTGTCCAAAGTGTAGACCATCAGAGCCCGTTTGTGCAGCTCCTCTGTTCATACCTTACCTAGAGCAGGGTTGGGACTTAGGCATGGAAGTACGGGGCTTCTTTTGCACCGTCTTAACTTCTGTGATTTTACTCTCTAGCTTTCTCTCTTGTCTCTGTCTCTTTCCTGATTTGGCTGCTTAGGGACAGACAGGTAATGGAGAAGAAATTGAAAGGGAAAATACAGGGAAAATGTAAATGAAAAGAAGTTATTATAACTGTTATAATGAAGTGCCTTTCATTTAAATATAAGAATGTAACGCTGAAATGAACTTGTGATCCTGAAATGCATTTTTAATGAGTTTCCTTTTTATTTTGCTGCTTCAGTGGCATATTTTAAAGACCCTTTGAAAAAAGCCACATTAAAAACCCCACCAAATGCCACAACATGCAAAATTGGATATTGGTTTATTCCAAAACTGCTGATCAGGAAGAGTGGCTCTTCAACACAAAATGTTGCAGTCACTTTATTTAAATGAGTTTGAATTTGCATTGTGATGTGCCATTCTGATTTAGAAAAAAAAAAAATTAGATTTTCAGATCAAATTGACCCAGCCAGTGAAGCATTAAGAAACTGGCAGGTTTAGTCTGAAAGCCTCATGTTATATCAAACCTGCAGCCGGTGGAAGTCACAGAGCAGCAGTGAGAAAACAACTTTCTCCCTGAAATCTTTCTCTTGTTACCGCGTAAGATTTTTTTGTTCTCACATATTTTCTCCTTCTCCCCACAGGAGAACGCCCTTTCCAGTGCAATCAGTGTGGAGCCTCCTTCACCCAGAAGGGTAACCTCCTGCGCCACATAAAGCTGCACTCAGGTGAAAAGCCCTTCAAGTGTCACCTGTGTAACTACGCCTGCCGCCGCAGGGATGCCCTCACGGGACACCTGAGGACTCACTCAGGTAAGTGAAGGTTTGGGAATAACCAGGGCTGCTCATCACCGGCCCCGCTCAGGAGAGGGGGGTGGCCACCAAGCCTGAGAGCTCTTCTCACCCTTTGGAGCTGAGTAGCTCCGTCTGGGGGTTAACCAAGCTGAGAGCTGGCCACAGCATGTTAGCAGCAAAGAAATGACTAAACACACGTCACATTCATGACCCTTCACCAGAATAACTGGGTTTTTTCCCATACTTCTTGGCTGATTCAAAGTTTCTGTATTAGGGTTTCATCTTACAAGCCTCATGTGAGTAATGCATTTCATGGAAGTACAAACATGAGTTAGAGTTAGTGAAGGTTTTAAGGTTAGAGATACTATAAAGTTGAAACACGGTCCGGTATTCATCCTCAGCCTAAGGAGTGAACACTGCCTACAGCTTTTAGCAGGAGTTATTTGTTGCACCTTGTTATTACAAGTACTTTGGAAGAGAGAGTAGGGAGAAGGGAGAGGGTGGGAGAAAGAAAGATAATCTTCCACAAAAGAGAACTCTGATGCAGTTTTTCAGTGTCTGTCTCAACAGTAATATGGAGATATGAATACATATTTTTGAATAGCTGCACTTTCCCATTACCATGAACCTCTCATTGTTTGACAGAAGCCATAGTCACATACCTTCGGTGAAGTAAAACCAATTTAGCATATTTAAAGTGCCTTTAAAAGCAGAGTACCATCTCATCTAGTTTCCCAAGCTAAGCTGCAAATGCAAATTGCTATTTGGATGGGAGACCTCCAATACACATTGCTGGAATTGACACTGGTAACGTTACTTGTGAAAGTTGGCTTTGGGTTCTGGGTGGCAGAAGGGCAGCTCTCAGAGTGATTTCTTTGTGGTGCAAAAAACTAGGAAAATTCTTCTCTAGCACACGCATTGAATCATGAGAGCCTTACAGCTGATCTCAGATTTCCAAAATAATTTCCACTTCTCCTCTTTGTTCCCAGCCTGATTGAGGAAAACATGTATTTTAAATAGTATTTTGCCTCTCTCTCTTGCTGTTGTTCATATTCATGGATGCACAATTTGAAACATAGCTTTTCAGATATATATACACATATATATATCCAAAATTGCACCTAGACACTCTTGGCAAACTCTGAGGATTCTGTAGTTAAAGACACAGTGCCTAAATTACAGGTAATTGTTAGTTCCTGCAACTGGCAAATAGACACCAAAACGTTATAAAACAAGTTGGATGTCTGAATTTGATTTTCACCTAAGAATCTGTAAATAAAATTCTGAAGTTAAACTGCGTAACTATCTAAAATTGTGAAAACACATATAACGTGACAGTCTTTTCATGTTAAGACACAAAATTCAAGTCCAGAAGTACACAAAACAGTATTGTTCGTGGAAAATTCCTAGAACTAGCTAGATCTGGATTGGTGTAATACAGAAAAGAAAGTGTCATGCCATTTCTCTTGAATTTCCAGAAGCAGAAAACACACAAAAACTAAGACCGTCTTAAAAGGGTTGGGCTGGTTCTGTTTACATCAGAACTGACGTCCAGCCAAACAAGTCTCTACACCATCAGTTCACCCACAGACAGTCTCTGTGCCACTGGGCACTAAAGCAGCTGCTGCCAGACCTCTGAAGGTGTCTCAGTTTCCAACCTGTGTAGATGCTATTTGTAAAGATTTCATGTCACAGTCTTTATCTGATCTGGATCATCTCAAATCAGTTTGCAGCACCCATACAATTGGCCTGTTGATGTAAAGATATACAACCAGTTTTCTATTAGTTGTTTTTCACTTAGATCTTTTTAGATTGACAAAATCTTTCTTCACCACAGCATGGCTTTATTTTTGGGATGGGCTTTTTATCTCTTATCCTTACCATTGTTAATATGCTGTTGAATGTCTCATCTGAGTCCCACAATGAATTGTGTGTCCTGCAGTTGGCAAACCCCATAAGTGTGGATACTGTGGTCGCAGTTACAAGCAGCGCAGCTCTTTGGAAGAACATAAAGAACGTTGCCATAACTACCTTCAAACCATGAATCTCTCAAGCAGCATCTATCCAGGTAATAAAATTGTCCATTTGGGGAATAACGCTGTCCTGTCATGAATGCAGAAAAAGGAGTGCAAAAGGATCGGTAGTACCATTTGTGACAACTTCTGCTGTGCGGAGGCACACATATCCCCCATGTGTATGAAACTGTGTCTGGATTTATTCTTTATTTGATAAACGTTTGGCTGTTGTCCCACTTTGTTTAGCTCCAATAAAAAGACAAAGTACAATTCAAACATGTAGCAAAACACTTGCAAGACCTGGAAAACATCAGTTTGTCATCTCAAGATAATACAGCTACCTCGTCTCGCCGCCTTCTCTTGGAGGCCTATATTGCAATACACTTGTGGATGTGTTTTTAATGAAGACTGAGCGCTGGTGTTCTAGGTAGGGCTGCAGAATCTTCTGCACAGCACATCTCCTTCCCTTCCCAGGATTGCCTTAAAGAGCTTAGTGGACCACTGGGACCAACTCATCTAGCAAGGATGAGCTACCTGGCTTTGGTCTCACTCTGCCAAGCAAGAGGACATAAAGCCAGAGATATTTAATTTAGGCAGTTTGACTTGAGACAGTGCAGAATGGCTAACAATTTGTTGTCAGCCTTCTTCCCAAGCTTCCCTTTGAAAGAAAACTGGAGGGAGGTGAGGATCTGTGTTGAGACTAGTGTTATGATGAAGGTAAAGTCCACTTCTCGGAGAATATTAAAAAAAACTATTCCCAGAAAGAGAACAAGTAGATATTGGGGCTTGGATTATACTTTTTAACAAAGATCCAGAAGATCTGTATGGGATTGATCACAGTAATTAGCCATACAAAATGCTCTTGCGTGTGCAGCTTTAGATAGAGAAGATCCAGCTTCTGTGGTGGAGTTTAAACCCAGCCTGTAAGTTCCATTTCCTGCACACCTTTTTAATCCTGTCAGTGTATGTTATTTGGTTTGTCAAATGACAAAAATGGAAGGTTCTCTCTGCCCTGTTTGCAAGGATGCTTCATTTAATATTTTATGTCTGTAGAGAACCTGAATGTGTTTTTACATGCTATCCAATAATGTAAAGTGTATGCACATAATGATAACAGTGAATAGAGCTGAGATGCTTCTGCAGACAGCATGTTAGAGCAGTGCCCCTTCTAATTTTATTGAGGGGCTGGAGAATATATAAATAGAAAACCTCAATATAATAATATACAGTAAGCAGCAGTACTTATTCCTCAAAGAGGTGACAGGATTTAGAAGCAAATATTCTGGTTTGGGATTTCAGTCATCAATGTCTGGCACATAGATTTAACTGCCCGCACACAGAACTTGAAAATCTGTGTGAATGAGCAGCTGAACTACTATTAAAGTCTTAGTAAGATGAAACTGATGTCAGGAATTATCAACTTTAATAAGAAAAGAAACAGTTTTAGAGACTGACCCTTGTTTATATCAAATCCCAACAGAAGAGTTTGCACTAGCTTGCAAATAAATATCTAATAACTCAGTGAGATAAAAACTTGAGGGACTAATTGATGCTTTGAAAGAATCACTTCTTTCTTGTATATACTGAAAGTATCATGAAATTCCATATCTGACATAATAGAACTGATTTTGAAAACTAGAAAAAAATTGATTTACTTAAGGGTTTAGACCTCATATTCAGCCAAAGGCTTCACTCTTAGAGAAACTTAGTCCTCAGTTAATAAATCAATTCTTTACACAAACTTACCTGCATTTTTCTTAATACTTTGTATGATGAAAATGTAGAAAAAACAGTTGAGAATGAGTGTATGTCCTGTGAATTTTACTGTGTTCTATGGTATGTATCTAGAAAAGCAAGTAGCTATAATACCACTGTCATTATACTATTTCAAGGTGTGATGTGGATCTGTTAGAGCCATTATCCAGAACCTTTGTTCCCCCAGCCTCAAAAAAAGTTGGTACAGAAATCTGCTAGAGCATCTGATTTGACATTCTGCCACAGCAGGATTGCTTTTTACAGCATTTTTAAAATACTTTTTGCAGTATACGTAGAAAAAAATGTCAGTTGAAAGGACTGAAACTGGTGGAAGCTTTCCATCAGCTTGTAAGTCAAACAAATGTAATTGAGAAAGAACTTAAATAAGAGAAAGATAGGGTAAAAAGGAGTAAGAAGAGGAACAAGAGATTGTACTTAAGTTTTAACTTTTGTTTTCTCTCTTCAAGAGAAGGAAATATAATACAAAATTGGAACCTGATGAATGGCAAAATTCTTATTTTAGAGGACTATAATCTCATGGTCCATGTGAAGTTCTTTTTTTAGGCATATTATGTGGCGTTTTGCATTTGAGTCGAGTGGAAACGTGCTGAAGTCTTACCAAGCTTATATAAAACAACAGGAGAAGTAGTTTATGAAGTTTTAAAAGGGTCAGTTACAGTTCTTCAGTCACTGGGAATTTTCATTTGAAAAGATAATTTATTTTTTTTTTTCCAGTTCACAAATACCAAATCACAAGGAAATAGTTATCGAGATGGTAGCAAATTTCAGAGGGTTGCGGTTGCAAGTGCTGGGGATTAGCATGTAATTCAATTTGCCCTCTTTTTAAAGAACAGTTTTAGACGTTTGAAAGTTTGACTGTTGAATACATGACTCACCCTCTCTTGAACCACTTAGAAAGGGACAGTTATTATATCCTAAACAGATATTTCTTGATCATTTCAACTTTTAACTAAAAATTCAGTCTTTTGTTTCCCCTGTTGAATATCTGCTTTAAAACATTCCTGACATTTAAGTCGCTTGCTGAGGTGGTGCCTGGAAGCCTTGGCCAGCGCCCGATGCTAGTGTGTGCTTGTTCAGTGGTGGCTACGTACCATCGGCATCCTTTACTCTTCCGCACCTTCCTGACCAAATTCTTCTCATTTCTTGCATTGGTCACAATCTTTAGTGTCTTATGGGGCTGGAACATAATTCCCTGAAACTCCCGGCCACTGTCATTGTCATTTTCGTGGTCACTATCGCTGTCACTGCAGCGTGTGCTGCTGCAGCAGGAACTCAAGAACCAGTTGTGTACTTCTCAGTCTGGTGTTGCAGAGTGCTGCTGAACAGGACACTTCACCTGCTCCTCACAGTTATCCAGCAGACCCGATTTCGTGTATTTCAGGAACAAGGAAATTTTCACAATCATCCTTTTATGGCTGTGGTGTTTTGTCAGAGTAACACTGGATCGCAACAATGTGTTCTCGGCTATTGAGAAACACCCAGGTAGCAGAGTCATGGGTCCTGTGAACCAGTAAATCCAGCGGTGAAACAAATTTTCAGCAGGGGCAGAAGGCAAAATGTAGCAGAGTGGGGCACTTAGTTGAAACAGCTCAAAGAATCAAAGTATAAAACTCATCTTTTTCATCTTCCTTTAACAGCACTCGAAAGTTCAGGAAAAATGTCCATATCTTAGTAGCAGATAAAAGTAAAATTAACCCCTTTTTCTCCCCTGACAAACAAACAAAGAAAACCCCCCAAACTCAACAAACAAACAAACAAAAAACCCCACCAGCAAAACAGTTGTGCTGTGATCTCAGTGCATTCACCTTCCTCTCAGATGCTGGAAGTCAGAAATACCTTTCCATACCTTTTTCATAGTCATTGTTTTGACAGTGCATTTTTATACATCCCTTTTGTTTCTGCAGGAAAGTACTGAAGTAAAATATACTGAAAGTGAAATAGTCTCCTTTTCCTAGAGCCTCACAGTTAAGCTCCTAATTCTACAGAGTCTCAGCAGCAGCAGGAGGTTGGGAAACAGGTTTGAGTATTGGAAATCAGTGTTCCACTGAAGGTGTGATTTTATAAGTTAAAATAGTTATTTAAAGTCTAAAATAGCATCAAAGAAGTATTGAAATATTTGCTAGGGGACAAAAGGGGCTGGAGACAAGGGTTGATGTAGCTTGCAAATACATCTTCCACTGCTAGAGTTGAGAAGTGAATCCATTTCTCCTGCTGAGGAAGCAATTGTCCTGCAGGTGGTTTCACTGGGAGAGGTGCAGAGGGGTGTTGGGGGGTTTCAGTGGGAGAGTGGAGAGATGAACTGCTCTGTATCCAGGATAAAGTTAGGACCTCGTTTATTCACAGGAATGCAGAGTGGCTGTAGAACAAGGGTGGAGTGATTATGTGACATACATGCAGAAACCTTGCAGTTGCTGTCTCATTTTTGCGTCCTAAATGAGGAAAACATGAGGATGTACACGGACTAATCAGCGTGAGGGACTTCGTTGCTGAGAGTCAGAATCATCCTGTGTCTCGTGCTGAGCTCCTTGGTGCAGCTGCTTGGGAGCTAAAAGACATCAACTGACAAACAATAACCTGAGACAACAGTTCCATTAAAATGGAACCTGCCTAACCCTTCTGATGTCATTTGATTTCAGTCATAAAAGACGAAAGTAACCAGAGTGAAATGGCTGAAGACCTGTGCAAGATAGGGTCAGAAAGAGCCCTCGTGCTGGATAGACTAGCAAGTAACGTCGCCAAACGTAAGAGCTCTATGCCTCAGAAATTTGTTGGTAAGAGTTAAACGTTTGCTGTCTCCTAAAAAATAAAATCAACCAAAGCCCCCTAAAAATCACAGCATTTTTACTTTTGCTTTATAAATTTACTTGTTTTGCTAAATTAATGATATGTATCTCTATGGAAGCAGATACAAAGATGTGGTGGGGGAAAAAAAATAACATATCCAGCATAAATTTCTGCATGTTTAATTTTCCACATCTGGAGATCAATTTTAAGTTTTTCTGCCTTTTTCCTGCCTTTTTAAAAGCTTATGGACCAGATTGTTACAAAAACTGGACTGTTCTTGAAGCTGTCTTAAGAATCTGAAGATAGGAATAGAAGTTTCCTATTGGGATAGCATTTGACCACACTTTTAGAGTTATTTTACTGAATTCTTGAATGACATTCGGATCTGGGCATATTGGTGTTTCTGAAAGCATTTGTGAATAGTTGAACATAGACTGGGTAATATTCGTCACCCTTGGATAAATTATGTTTGTTTTTACAGCCCAAACTGATATGTCTGAGCACAGCCCCTAAACGAAAGGACCTTTGGGTACATTCCATGAATGATGCAAAAACTTCATGCCCATTTCACCTAGCAGTTCTTGTCTTAACAGTGAAAAATTTGACATTAGGCCTATAAAAATGAAGGCTACACGTATTGTTCTGTTTAGTAGGCCTGTGCTAAGTAGGGATTACACCAGTTTTGTGAGACCCACAGACAATATTTCATCAGTTATGTAGGATTAGTCTTCAATAAATAAAAAAAGGGGAGGTCAGAGGACAACATATATCTTGTTAGGTTCTTTTTTAATTCTCTGTACATTTAAAAAATATGTTATTCTATAGGAGACAATCAGATAAAACTAAAGTCTTTGAAACAAAATACACATTAAGAAGGTCTTCAGACAAAAGTCAAGACAAAAAAGAGAGCAGTTTATGGGACAGAAAATGCAAATATACTTTTTTCAACAGGGACACAGGGGTGAAAGAAAATTAGTATTTCCTGGACAAGGAAAGAGGAGCTTCAGCTACATCACGAGGTGCAACAAAAGGTTTAAATTAAATCCCAAGGCTTTTTTCAAGTCCAAAGACAACAGTTCCAGGAGGTAGTCAAGGATAAGAAATGCTTATGCTTACAAAAGGGCAAAAGTTGTAGTAGAGGTAGTTACCAAAAGTGTTTCAACTATAACATATATGTAAGGCCGAGTGGATTGGTTTAGACACTCTGGTAGCTGTTTGCATCAGGCAAGATACTAATTCTGTGAAAGTTCCAGGAAGAGCAGAAGTGCTAAAATTTAAAAGGTGCTAGCAAATATACGATACACTATGTATCCCTGGGTGTGGACTGGCTATTTCATTCTCTTTTTCCCTGTTCATCCTGAGAAACAGTACAGACAGCCAGTTTAACTACGAGTTTTAGAAGGGGAGAGTTTCCTGCCAGTTTTTCAGGGTGCAGAGTAGGAAGGCAACCTACTGACAGCGGATATTTATGGAAATTTGCTGACCTTCTTTCTCAAGACTAAATTAATTACCTTTTAAAAATGAGATTGTTCACCAAATTCAGCCAGTTACCTGTAAAATTCTCTCTGTATTCCAAACTGGAAGAACTCCCAAACCCAAAAGAACTGGGCCATCCAAAGCAGAGAGTGAGAAGTGTGTGAAAGGTTGACATGTAGTTATCATGTTTAAAAGAACAGGCAGCAAAGAGAGGGATTAAAAAACACTAAGGGAAAAGGTGTCCACATGCACTGAGTGCATTTTTACTGTTTAAGTACCTGCTGCAGAATCCTGAGCAGTGCAAACCTTGAAGTGCATCAAACCATTAGCGGTTTAATTTACTTATGCTCTAATAACCACAGAAATGAGCTATTATTTTTAATGAGTGCAAGCACTACTGCATTGCCCAGATATGGAAATGGTACCTGCCTACCCTAACTTTGTGTCTGTTTCAGACACTTCACTTAGAAACAAATTTTTCTTATGAACACTTGATCATCTCAGCACAACTACCGACTAGTTATGCTACATAAAGCAAATACTACCCAAGAAACAGATATTAAAATCGTGCTTTCTGGATGCCCAGAATTTTATCTATAATGAAGACCAGTCCCACTTTTCAGTGGTGTGCAGTGCCCATGGAATATAGGTGATTTTGGCCTTGTTTTTTCCTCCTTGAATAAAGTGTATACATTCATATTAGGAGAATCTTTCTGTGTTTAATTCAAGAGTCTTTCACAATGCCTATTTTGAATCTTAAGCATGAAACTCTGCCTGAAAATATAGCATTATAAAGGATAAATCTGGAATAGAAAAGAATACACCCCAAAGTTGCAGAATGATTGGGAAAGAAAACAAGAGGAACTGGAAGCTTGTGTAGCACCGTATCTGGACGGTGCCTGTACCCTACATCCCCTATAGGAACTTATGCAATGCTCAGGGTATTTCTTTCTCTGCTTGCAGAGCATGGAACTGGTGTGAAACCGTATCTTGTGGGAAATGTCAACCGCAGGACTTCCTACACTTTAGCCCCCATCACTGCACTAGTGTCATGCTAGAAGGTTTTTAGTCTCTTCACTGACTTTGAACGGTCAACTTGAGTAGAAACTGGGTGGGAAATTGTTGATAAATTAATATGCACATCTTCTGGTAAAGTTTCCATGCTTCTGTTAGCATTTCTTTTGACAAATCAGGGTTTTCCAAGACCTACCAGTAAGTTTCATGTTGATCAGGAAATGGTGACAGCACCTCATAGAGATGTTTGGGGCTTTTAGTGTTTCCCAAGGTCTGAAGAGCTAGAAAATCCATCCAGACTACCAACAATATGTTATTGGTAGACCATAGAAATCTGTGAAAATCTTTTACCTCTTTACATTTGCATGAATTTATTATGGGCCCGGTAATAACTTTGATGGTTTACATTGTTAGAGAAGACTGCTCAAGTTCATAAAACCAGCATCTGCGCATTTAAATAGTTTTTTCCTCTCTTAATTTTTGCCTTCTATGTTTTGCTATCTGTCCAGCAATTTTGGGGAAGTTGTAGTGAAACTCAACATTCAACACTGGGGTATCCAGCTAAATATACATTAGTGCAGTCCGATTTTTAAAAAAAAAAAGTTATAGATTTGCCCCGTATTTTTGGCATCCCATTAGAATCAAAGTTACCAGTAACAAGTAATCTTGGTCTAGATAGGGCTTTCTACTTTGTAGGGAAAATATGCTCCAACTACAAAGGCACTTAAATTTATTCCAAAATTCTTGGTTACTCCTGTACACAACTTTCTGACACAAAATATTTAGGAACATGGGTAGCTTCTGGTAATGTGTCAAACATGGCTTATGTTAGGTGTGTGGGAATGGTGGCAGTCCAAAAAATAAAGTTTTTCTTGATTTTTCTCTAAAATTACATATATGTGACCACATTGCCGATGTGGGTTATTTCTGAGAAACTGAAGGTCTAAAACTAAACCATACAGTTTCCAATCTAAGAATGTAATACTTTAGGTAAAAATATTGATAATGTGCTTCATGCTCTGAAGCATCAGGCCAAGCTGGCTGTGTCTGTGCTGGCATGCCGGCTTCACCAGCCACGAAGGAGACAGGTGAGGGATGCCAGTTAGAAAGGAGAAAGGCATGATGAAGCGCTTGCTCGGTAGCTCCCATGAGTCCCCATATAATGTTTTCCAGAATTGCTTTCCTCCACCTGCTTTTCTGAAGCACTCAAATTACTTTGTGAGCTAGAAAAGACCACCAACCGACCGGTTTTCTGAGCAGCTGTATTAGAGAACTGTGAATACCTCAGGTGGATTTCAGAGGTGGATTTGGTCAACCCTCTTCTTCCCTGTTTTCTTAATCCATGATGTTCATTTCCTTAATTACGTAGGAATCAGCCCTCTGACTCCTCGCTGTTTTTCACCACAGGTGACAAATGTTTGCCCGATCTTCCATACGATGCAAGCATCAACTACGAGAAGGAGAATGAGCTCATGCAGACGCACGTGATCGACCAGGCCATCAACAACGCCATCAGTTACCTGGGGGCAGAGTCCCTGCGTCCCCTCGTCCAGACGCCACCAGGTGGCTCTGAGGTGGTGCCCGTCATCAGCCCCATGTACCAGCTCCACAAGCCTCTCGGGGACAGCCAGGTTCGCTCCAACCTCCCTCAGGACAGCGCAGTGGAAAACTTGTTGCTGCTTTCCAAAGCCAAGTCTGTCTCCTCTGAACGAGATGTGTCTCCCAGCAACAGCTGCCAAGACTCAACAGATACAGAGAGCAATAATGAGGAGCGCAGTGGTTTGATCTACCTGACAAACCACATAGGTGCCCATGCAAGAAATGGCATCTCTATAAAGGAAGAAAACAGGCAATATGATGTCCTGAGGGCAGGTACTGACAATTCCCAGGATGCTTTCAAAGTGATCAGCAGCAATGGGGAGCAAGTAAGAGTTTACAAGTGCGAACACTGTCGAGTCCTTTTCTTGGATCATGTGATGTATACGATCCATATGGGCTGCCACGGGTTCCGCGATCCTTTTGAGTGCAACATGTGTGGGTACCACAGCCAGGACAGGTACGAGTTCTCTTCCCACATAACTCGAGGGGAGCACCGCTTCCACATGGGGTAAAACATTGGCACGGATCGAGCCTCAACAGCTGCATTACTGGAGCTGCAAGAGCCATGACAGCAACAAAGCAAAAGGCAGCTGGACAGTAAAAGTCACATGAGAATCAGAAGTTCAGCCATCTTCTCCCACAAGAAAAGGGATTTCGTTTTGGTAGCATGCATTGCAACTCAGTTTTCTAAAATGAGTTTTTACTTAAAATGTTGAATCACCAAAAACCTTTAGTAATGTAAGTAGGAGCTTTTGTAGTCACATAGCTGAAAGCCCTTCCCTGAACTGATGCTTCTTGCAGTCCCCCCTTCCCAGAACTCTTAACCACGCGCAGGATGCTCCACGCGACAAGGACACAACAGGCAGCAGTGGCCAGGCTTTCTTTCTTAACACCCTGAGCGTAGGACTCTTCTACCACATGTTTGTTTTCTGATTTCTGATATTATTTGACTCTTTTGGGAAGACTGAACTCAACTAAAGATGGAGGGACCCATCTCGGATGACTTCCTGGAGAGCTGGAGTGGGACGGAACCCCGCCCAGCCAGAAGGTTCTGAGTTGCTTTGGTGGTAAGAAGTAGAACATTTCCACCTGCAAGGCTGCTACTGGCACTGACATCACAAGATGCCTTGTTTGTGTCACTAGGCAGGCGAGCAGGAATGCAAAAGGTAGAAGAAACACCCTTGTAATATACTCTGTGAAGTATAAATTGCATTTTATGTATAGAAAAAGGGTATTGTTGGCTCTTCTTTGAATAAATATTTTCTCTTCCTATCCAATAAACCCCCACTTTTTGTTAAGAAACCCCTCCTTTCTCTGCATATAAAAGTTTAAATGTATTTAATTTTTTTTCTTTTTTAAAGTTTTAGTTATTTAGAAAAGTATGATGTACAGTTGAGAAAGTAGATAGATATATGTGTGGAGAGTCTCCTTATGCACATATTTCATTTTTTTAAACTCTGGAAAATATCCAAATGTCCCTCTCTTAAATATAAAAAAAATCCCATTTTGCTTGCACAGAAGATGTCCTCTTGTAAATTTTGTGGCTCTATTCGTAAGCGTTGCACTTGATTATTTTTAAAGCACTGAGATGTATTAAACCAGCCAGTCAAAATTTGCAGCTGTCTTCTTTTTTCCTGGCATTTGCCATTTAATGAGGGACCAAGGCCCACAAAGATGTGGAGAGCCTTTACTTCCTGTCCAACCAGTCATTTCACTGAGTGCTTTGAGTTACTTTTACTTCAGTGGAACTTAAGGTATAAAAAAATGTAGATTTTTGCAGAATGGAGACCAGAGGCTGCAGCACTTTGCAGAGTGCAGCAAAGTCCACCAAAACCTTTCTCTGTGGTGGGTTCTGCTGCAGGTAGTGTAGCTTCAGTTAGAACAAAAACTTCTATGACAAATAGATTTTAACCCCAAAAACATCTGATAAAAACCCTCTTTTTTAAAGCTTCTACTTCCCTTCCTCTTCCAATTAGTTCATTTCTCTCCCTGAACCTCATGCTTTAAGACTGGGCAAAAATGGAATTTTTGCAGCTGCATAAAAATCTGTCATTGGTGCTGCAGTATTTCCTGGGCAGCATTCATAAAAATAACCTATCTTATTAACTTAATGTATAAATACTTCCACTCTGCATAAGGAATGGATATTTTGCAATGAACTCCATCAAATACCCAACAGGACTAGCAGTCTTGTCGTACATTTAGACATTTTCCATTCACAAGTGCATGCAAGCACACCTATTTGCTATAAAACAGCTTTGACGGGACCATGAGCTGCTTGTACCCGGAGCAGTGTGGCGTGATGCCGTATTTGCAGCTATATTCGATGTACATTTCCTATATGCACATTCTATTACAGGCACGCCGAGTTCCTTCTTCTGCTTTCAGTTTTGCAGGTGTAGGTCAGGAACAACAACGCCGAGGCTGAGCAAGGGCACTGATGAAACAGTGAATCCCAAATGTGTGCTTGCACAGCCTCAAGCCCCGGCTGTTCATGCCAGCTGTAAGGCTTCACCGGGCATGTGGGCACGGTGGGGTTTTGCACTGGACGTGCAGGAGAGCCTGACAGTGCAGTGGCTTTGTCTCCAGAGGTGAATGCTGGGTATGAGTGCCCACAGACTGGTGCATATTCCCACGCAAGGGAAAACTCCTTACCGGTACACATCATCCCCAAAAGTGAGCAGTGTAAACCATGGACCCAGAGGTGATCGCCCCTATTCCCACATTAGAACTCGGTTGCCTTAAGGGACTTTATTGATCCCTTCTACTCCCACGTTGTAACTCGGCTGAGACTTTATTGCCTGTTACCTTCCAGCCCAAGAGACTCACGAGGGGTGGGCACAAGGAATCGCTGGCCACTCTCATGCCCCAGCCATGGTCTTGTCATCAATGCCTGCTACTCACTCAGCTTCAAGACAGACTGTACCTGGCAATGAGATGTCACCAAATATTTTGTACAGGAATTATCTGAAGAGGACTTTCAAGGGGGTAACTTACATGGATGAGTTTCCTTCCATTTTTACTTTTTTTTAAATACAGTTGGAATGTGTTCATTTTTCATAGCTGATAGGGGTACACTCAGCTGTTCTTACCCCTCTCAAATTTTGATTGATACCAAACGAGAGGGGACAAATTAATTTCCCAGCCCTGCTGCAATGTCCTGTGCAAGATCAGACATTGTACCGAAATACTCTGCTTTTATTGCTCTTAGACCTCCTTCCTGGTCTTAGATTTAGGTCCCTGTATACCCCACGTCATAATTTCTTTCCACCTTTCATTTTAAGACTCCCCTAACTGTACCAGGGAGGGGGACAGAAACTCACTCAGGTGGTTTTGTTTCTTCGCCTTGACCAAAACCCGACACAAAAAAGCCACATTCACGAACCATGTAAACGTGCACAGCTCCCGTGGAGTTTGTGACTGCCTCGAACACAGCTTTGAAAGGTGATTTCAGATTCCTGGGTAGGTTTGCTGCCTTCACTACACCTCTGTGCACAAAGGCACGTCTCTGGGTCCCCGTGTCTCTCCTCTGGCCGACACACACGTGCCCTCTCCGCGGCTTTGTGTAGCAGCGATACATCCATTGGTATGTGTGTGTATATCTTCAATGGTTTGTGTGACATGACGATGCACTGTCACTCACGGTGGGTTTGTTCCCTGGCTCCGGAGTTTCCTTATTTATACTATAAGAGAAGATGTTGATGTTGTATAATAAACAGTACAGTAGCATAAGCAAGTATATTAAGACACAGCGTATCAGGGCACGGTCTAAAGGCGGAGCAAATGGCATTCTCTGTTCACTAAAGGGCTTTTTGGGGTTTGCTTTTTTGCAGTGTTTTTTTTTCTCTTTTGCACAATATCAATTCAAATTTGTTTAGAAACAAGTGGTTCGGTAATTTTATTTATGAACGTATGCAAGGATGGCATGAAAATAGGATGTTGTGTCTATGTACATTGAAACAAACTGTGCCCTCAGAAAAGTTTAGTGTAATCTCCTTTTTTCTCTTTTTTTGCTATGGTGCAATACCCTGATATGGCTTAGTTGACCTTTAAAAGGAGTAAATATGTGAGTGGTTTTAAGTTTTTATCTGTTTTTTAAAAGTAAAAAATAACTGCTTCCCATTCCTTCCCCAGGCACTGCCTTTTCTAATAGAAGAAGTTGTATTTAGACCTTTTTTTTTTTTTTTTTGCTGTGGTTTTATATTGTAACTTCATTTTTATTTGAGAATATTGTATTTAAAAAAAAGCGCAATTTCATAAAAATTGGAAATGTTATTAAATTATGTCTGCAAACTGAGACGTATCTTTTGAGACAAGAGAACAAGGTAAAAAAAACCCCAAGCCCCGGAATATTTTTGTCACTCTGTGGGTGAGGGAGTGGTTGGGCACAGCAGGAGGCTCTGTGTCTGTGGGGTGGTGACCATGGGAGGGCACACAGGGTAAGGTGAGGTACAGAGCCCCACGGGGGGTCCATCCCCGCTGTGCCCACACCACGGACACTTCATCCATGTTGTCCCTGCCCCACGGGGACTCCATCCCCGCTGTGCCCACGCCACGGACAGCTCATCCATGTTGTCCCTGCCCCATGGGGAGTCCATCCCCGCTGTGCCCACACCATGCACAGCTCATCCATGTTGTCCCTGCCCCATGGGGAGTCCACCCGTGCTGTGCCCACACCACGGACACTTCATCCATGTTGTCCCTGCCCCACGGGGACTCCATCCCCACTGTGCCCACACCACGGACAGCTCATCCATGTTGTCCCTGCCCCATGGGGAGTCCATCCGTGCTGTCCTCGCAATCCAACCTGTGTGGCCAGAAAACACCAGGCTGTGTCCCCAGCCCACACTCTCCTCCTACGCTCAGCTCCAGCGAAAATCAGGTCCTGAACCGGCCACCTGCTTTCCAGAGTGTCCCTGCCCACCAAAATCACCCAGGTCCTGCAAACAGCTGACTCGGAGAAGTGCTTCCCCGACAGCCCTCTCCTCGCACCCTTCCCTCCCACCAGCCAGATGGAGTCATTACAGAACACAATTACTTCTGCATGTACAGTCATGGTAATTCAAAATAAAACACAAAGAAATTATTTCTACTATTTGCCATAACAAAGGTGATTTCTCTGTGGGTGTCCCTGTTTCCTTCAGATTCCAGCAGAGTAAATTTCACATCACATATTTAATGCAAAAGAGAATTGGTGTTTTGCTCAGAAAAGGCACCATTTATAAAATTTCAGAGATATTTCCATTTGTTATTATGAACAAAATGAGATTTTTTAAAAAACCAAACAAAACAACCCCAAAACAAACTCTAATCGTATTGTAATTAATTCTTTTACAGATTCCCAAAATCTAAATCTTCCTTACGTTCCTTAAGTTTTCGTGATATCATTTCATCATAAACTAAGACTACATCATATAAGAAGGAACTAACATCCTAATTTCTTTGTTCCCCATCATAGCTGGTTCTCAGTAAATGAAACAAACTACAAATTTCTGTTTCAGCTGGTGACTTTTCTCCAAAACAAATATGAGCTGTCTAATAATAATAACAATTAACACAAAAATAGTACTATTTTCAATCAGTGTCATTAAATCCCTGAGCTAGAGACATCCACAGATTTAAATGCAAGTTTGCATACCTAAAAATCTGTTCTGGGTCTCTTATCTATTATGTTTCAAAGACTTCCTTCAAATCATCATATTTATTTTTTCCTATTCCGATAGCTTGACTAAATTACATCAGAAATTGTGGCAGGTGCCAAGACACAAATTGTTACACAAACAAAACCTGTAGCTACCGGGGTGAGTATCTTCAGCCTCGTGTGCCCAGATCAGCTTCCCAATCCATACATAGGCACCAAAACAGCATTAACCTGTGTCCAACAAACAAGAAATCCAGAAATACCCTAAAAGACACGTGATTATTTTAGAGATAACAAAATGAGAACCCAGGGCCAGACCTGGAGCACGTGGATCTGATAATGTAACAATTTCCTGTTGCCAATGCACTGAGGATATTGTCCTGCTTTTGTCAGCTTGTGAGATGGCCAAAAAGAAAGGAAAAGCTTTCACTGGAAGCTTCGCATTTCAGCAGCAGCAGCAGCACCCACAATTTGAAAACTGAAAATGTGACAACTGGAAAATCAAAATACTTGATTTCTGAACAAACTGTTCATGCCTGTCGTGTGGGTCAGATCTCCAGGACGTCCTTCCCTGCTATGGGCCAGCCAGGCTCTGTCCACCAGCACAAAACACAGGAAGCTTCTTGTCTGGAAGGAAAATGGTACATGAGAAGAAATTCTGATCAAAATGCACCATGAAACACAAAAATTCCTCAGATCTGCCTGTGGAAGGCAACAGAAGTCTTACTCTTAACAGGACATCCATTATCTGAATTTCTAAATTTTAATTTTTAATGCTTCTTTATTTTGGCCACAGGGACTTTGACTTTTCAGGGCTGCTGAATTGAAGTCACTGGCAGCAGCAGACATGCAGCGTTTCTGAAATCCTGCTGTAATGGCCAGAAGATGAGAATGCAGAAAACAGGAATGACAAAAATTTGCAAAGTTTCAGTGGAAGTGGGATAGATGGAAGTAAGAAATCCAAAGCCGGGCTTCACACAGCAGGAGTTCATTACATTTAAACAAAAAAAAAGCTGCATGAGCGTGTCTGAAACCCTGCTCTTGCTAAATGAACAGATCCCTGTTAACTTCAGTGAGATTTCTGCTGCATTTAACATTACAATTATTTTTTTTCTTTCAATATAGAGAAAGGTCTCACTGCTTTAAAGCTATCCCAGGACACGGAACAATTCCTGGTTTTATCTGTCCTGACCACACATATGAAACGTGAATGATAGAGGGCAGCTGCTGCTGTTCCTGCGGCTGGTGGCGGCTGCAAATCACACAAACCAACGCCTTCCTGTCCCCTTGGGACAGAAGTGAAGGTTCTGGTTTATGAACAGTTAGAGAAAAAAAAAAAGAAAGAAAAAAAAAAAAGTAGAAAAAAAAATCTACACCTTGCAGCAGACAGTGAGCCAGGGGCTGGTGGGGGTGAGGAAGTTAATCAGCCCCAAGCAGGCTGTTCGGGATGAGGCCAAACAGATGGCTCGTCTCCGAAACGGCAAAACGGGAAGCAGATGTGGCCACCGCTTCTCCCCATGCATAACTGGGAACCAGCCGGTTGGTGAGGAACTTTGCATAACAAGGATAATTTGGTATCAAAACTGTCCCTAGAAGTGATCTGAATGGATCTGGGCACCGTTGACAGTTTTCACTTCTTGTTTCCCACTCAGGGTTCAACCAGATTAAACTTTAAATGTGACCCAACTGCTTGCATGGGGTTGCTCTCAGCTCTCTCCTAGGGAAAGCTGTGATGGGAGCCCTCAGGTCTCCACTGAAGCTTTTGGGGCCAAACCCTGATCTCTGTTCAGTCAGTTGACATCTTAGTGACCAATTTCCTCATGCTCTACTTTTTCAATTTAAAGTCCATAAACTTTTGAACAAGCAGCAAAACTGAGCTTGAGCTCATCTCCTCTATTTGCATGCACCAAAACTCCCAGAGCTTGGGTACAGGAATGCCACGATCCTGGGCTAACATCCCCTGTAAGCTCCTTACCCCCAAGGGCCCCAGAGGAGCCTGGCACCCCTTCCTAGGGAGAGATCATCTGCCTGGGGGAGCAGGGATAGGAGCCTCTGGTTGCAAAGCCTCACCAACCTGTCAGAGCCTTTGCACCTGCCAGCCCTGCATGCAATTTACCAAAAAAATGGGAAAATACCGGGAATACTGAGGGGGCAGTTTAAAACACAGATGGGATGTGTACTACAAGTAAAAGAGAGGTTTCTCTTTTTCTATTCCTCCCTATTCTGTTTCAAGGGAGATAGTAATGTTATTTTGACTGTAGATTTTACTTTGTAGTGTCCCTGTTGAATTGATAAGGATTAAATAAATTACAGCCTTAATAAGTCATATGAATCAGAAGAGAGATCCACAGAGCTCTTGACATTAAGGGTTGTTAGAATCTGGATTCAAACACTTCAGGTTTATCTCACTGATAGTTGCAGTGTACAAAAATATACCTTTATCACCTTACAGAGATTCCTAAGTGTAGTCATAGGAGAGGATATAAATTCACTCTCACTTGTGTTGAAGAAAAAGAAGAGGGGGTAAATACTTGCCAAAAACATATTTGTGGGCAGCAACCAAAGCCCTGTTAGGTGTTTTTCACCTTTTTTTTTTTAGCACAGCACACAAGCGATTTACCTCCCCACGTCCAGCTCTGAAACATTCACAAACTCTTTATTTTTGCATTGCGTCCAGTCACTTAGTTCCTGGCTAATAATATAGATAGTGCTTTATTTGCATAGTCTAGCAAATGCACATGGGAATTGTGCTGAGCACTCACATGTACATAGGGGGTTTTTGGACTCATTAAGTATTGGTACAAATTAGAATGGTTACTTCTGCTTTGGAAACATCTGTCTCATCACCTCTTTGTGAACGAGGCTGAGGCACAAACCACTCTTACAAGGTGGATTGTCGTTATATTATGATATTGTGATAGTACCTGACAAGAGAATTTCTTCTGCAGGAACCAGGGTAAAGCTGAGAATACTCGGGCTCTTCAGGAACACCCAGCACCAACACACAGCTGCTTCTCCCTGAGCCACAACTCCATCACGTTTAAATGACCTTTGAACAAAGCTGGGGTCCTGATCAGCAGAAAGAGCCAAGGAAGAAAAGCTCGAGTGGTTTTAGGAAAACAATGAAATGCATGTGTTAATAGAACAAGTCATCTGAAATTAAGCATTTTCAACAGAATTCCAAAGCCCAGGCCAGAAGAAGGCAACTACAGGCATCTGCCTGAGTTTCATTAACTACTTCTTGATAGCTTAACCATTGGGCATTGAAGGTAGGAGCAAATGTACCAGAAGTGATAGGCAGACCAGAAGGGAAATGAAGGGTGCTAGAAGATTGGGTGGAAAAATTAACACATCGAGTTCAGCAGTGAGGAAATTACTCTCTACCATAAGGGTTATTACCACAGAATTAAGAAAAGCCAAACCCAGTGCATTTCAGGTAAATAAAAAATATTCCAACTTTCTTAATGACTGCGTGCCTATTATAGTGCCTATCACACTGTCCTCTTCTCTTGATTATCCTTAAACCTGAAATCAGTTTCTGAACTAAAACTGTTCTTCTATTTGGATCTCAGTAACGACTCCCTACCCCCCACCCCCGCCAAACCCAGGCAGCCAACACAGGTGTCTCCATTATACATTCACACTTCCTTTTTATCTTCAATCCCTGACAAAGCAGAGAATTGTGTAGTTTAAGTCCTTTTCAACAATTCCTTTGATGCTGTCATTAATTTTTTTTTTTAAAAAAAATCACTTTTCTTACTATCCCATTTTTTGGAGATACAGAGTTCTGGAGAATATCCATTTTTGTTTCAAACACGACAGGTGTGTAGCCCTGCTGACTTTGGGATGAGTGTGTGTCTGTGTGTGCAAGATTACAAGTGGAAATTACTTTGAACCAAAAGGTGATACAATTTCTTCCTGTTGTCTTTAAATTTATCCTATAAGTTCCAAAATTCAAGATACATTTTCCGCAAGGTTGTAAACAGCAGCGCTACTGTGAAACAATTGCATCCCTCTCTTCCCTGAAAGGGAAATTGAAGCACAAACCCCTCCTGAATCCCTTATGCAAGCTCGTGCAAGAGGTTTTTGACAAAATCAGGACTGGGAGCCAGGTCTTGTAACACTTGTTTATTCTCCAGCCACAGATCAGGCTTCCTCTTTGGTGGAGAGTAAACCCAGGAATCCCCCATTTGCACTAATAGCTGAGAATTGAAAAGAGGCCACAGGACTAAGCAGTCAGGCTTTACATTACATCAAATTGTGTGTGTGTTTGTGCATATGTACCATATGTGCAAACAGTACATGTGTGTCTAATTCAAAATATTCAATAATTTATATATTTTAAACCAGGGGCTGCCAGTTTCCCTTCCACTTCTTTGTTAATGTAAACATCTCAAGTTGCCTAAATTTGCAGAATATTTTGACCAAACATACCAAGATACACACTCTGTTCCATGGTTAGTTGTTGAAGTTGGACAGCTATTGCCTTGCGAACATCTTTAAATGATGCACAGATAAAAAGGAGTACAATACTGGGAGAGGGACTCTCTGTCTGGTGTTCAACCCCTTGGGCCCTCTCTCAGTTTTTCTACAGATACATAATGTCCTGCTCAAATCTCTTTTTTATGGTGACCAACCAGTTTAACAAGTTGGGATGCTTTTATAAGCCTTCAAAAACACAACACGAAATTACCTTATTTGCCTTTCCAACTATGTCAAGGAAAACCTAAAAAAAAAACCCACCATAAACCCAAAACCAAACAAGCAAACAAAACACACACACACACAAAAAACCCCACCAAACCCAAAAAAACCAACAGGACAATAGCCATATGAAAATATCATGCTCCAAAAAAAAAAAAAAATCTGCCTATAAGGGCTTTAGTTAGAGGCTCTTTTGCAACAGAAAAGATGTGGCTCGCCCAAACTGCATAAATACGAATGTGCAAAATAGAAACTCCAGATAAGCTGTGGAAAGAGGGTGGGATTTCCAGAAAATAGGGAAGAACTTGTCACACCCTCCTTGTCAAACTTTGCAGGATCACCACAGCTTCTCTGGAGAAACAGTATGTGCCGAGGGGGAAAGCGAAGAGCTTTCCTTTTGGTTCTGCTTCTCCTATATAAACTGCTTGCCTAATTTCCTTTGCAATCAGAGAAATATTCGACTCAAACCCCATCATTTCCACATCTTACTCTGCTGTGTACTTTTGCTACAAAGTCTCCTGCTACTTCCATAATTCTGTATGATGAATATTGTACCAGGACCTTAGTTCTTCTCAAGCCCAGGACTGCATTAATGCTAAGCAAGTTAAAGCCTCCTGGGCAGGGGGCAGAGAAAGAGGCTGGAGCCACTCAGCACCTCCCAGCAGAGCCTTTCCAAAAGGCACCAGGGCCGGAGGATCAGGTCTCTGCGCTGTTTCACTCCGTGACAGCACGGGAAGTTACACAGCCCATCTTCCTCGGTGTTTCCTGGGGCAATCCTCGGAGTTTTGCCCCAGACAAGCAGAACAAATGCTTTGCCACGGGCGGGCAGCAGGGTCGGGCTTCCCCCATTACCGCTGCCTCCTGAGAGCACATCAGCCCTTCCCCGGGACCCACACGCCCGGCGTCGCCAGCCTGGGACGTGTCCCGCGGGAGCCCATGGGCTCCTCGAGCATCCACGCTGCAGGGTGGGCAGGGCAAGGCGTGGGAGGGAAGCAGGCAGCACCCCAGCCCTGGCCTTGGCCAGCACAGAACTCCCTCATCAGGGACATTCTTCTGCCTCTAATCCTTCCTCCTCACCTCGAGACCCCCATTCCCTCACGGGGGATGCTCTCAGCCCCCTGCACGCCCTGGCAAGTGTGCCAGCACGGGGCTAAAAAAGAAATACGGAGAGGAAACAAATACCAGCAGGTTTGGTGGCAGCAGAGAGGGAGAAAAAAAATTTACACAACATAAAAAAAAATATTTTGGGGGCACTAAAATATAAAAAATAATTTCTTCAGGAAATTGCACTTCTTGACTTTTTTTTTTTTTTT
>VYZT01033903.1:28218-42561 GCA_013400735.1 Pomatostomus ruficeps | reverse complement strand
TTTTTTTGGCTAAGCCTGCCTCTGCATAAAGAAAACACTGGGAGGAATGAAGGTAGGTGTGAGAAACACCGGCTTCTGCAGGGAGCCTTCTAAAAAGTTTTGCAGTAGTGATAAGGAAAAAACCCAAAACAATACAATTGTCATGTGCTGTCAGCACACAAAATGTGGGCCTGGAAAGAGCTACCCTAAAGATGGATATCACAGAGAAGGAATTTTTACTTTTTTATGGTAGCCTCATATAAGTTTCAATTTTAACTATGTATCAGGAGAAAGAAAAGGAATAGGGATTTTGGACCGATCTGTGGTCATCTCAGAAAACTACATGACAAATTTCTGGACCCCACAGAGTACCTTGGCCTGCTTTAGGCACAAAAATTCAGTACAGGATCCAGGAGTGCACCTCTTCACCTTGTCTCACTCTGTCACATGGCACTAGCCCAGAGGCCACCAGGAGTCTCCTGCAGCCATCGCCCCCTGCAAACCTCCAGCAGCAACACGTTCAGACCCGGGACAGAACGAGAGAGAGATGTTATCACCATTTCCTCTCCCTTCCCTCAGGCGATTGCTCTTTTAAAGAAACACTCCCTTCCAGAAAACAGAATTGCATCGCATTGGGCTTTTCCCCGGCCATCCATGCTGCCACTCTGTGACGTTGCCTTTCCAAGGATTTGCTGAGCGGTGCTGTGTGGAAGACCAAATCTGTAGTCCAGAAATTTGTTGGTTCAACAAAAGGGACGGCTGAAACAAGCTGCCTGACAAAGAGTGTGCGCTTCCTGTTGTTGGCAGAAAGTGAGACTTCACGCTGTTCCCCCTTGCTTCCTTTAAAAACAGTGCCAGGAATTGATGCAAATTGGCTTCAGAGCATCTGACCCATAAAGCAGGGAAGTGAGAAACTGTAGGACCCAGGAAGAGAGAGCAATATTAGCCGCTTATATCTGAATATATACAGGGTTTCAGTATGCTTGATCAGTGATCGTGGACAGCGCCAGCGATTTTCCCTTGGGACGTGCTCAAGGGGCTGAAGCCCTCAGCAGCTCCCGAGAATTATTTCTCCGGAGGAATCAGTCGAGTCGTGTCTCCAGCCACAAAAGCTCCACACCACCGGGCACGCTGGGCACGCTGCCCAGACAGCGCAGCCGAGCACTGGCAGAGGCATCCCCCGAGAAGTTAACTCCTTACCCAGCACAAAGGAATTCTGTCTGGCCCATCAGGAGAGGGTCCTGCCCTGCTGGGCACGGGTGTTTGACCCTTCTACAAGGCCACAATGATTTTTACTTCTGAGGCAATCCTAAGGGAGCAACAAATGCCGTTTACTACCAACCAAAACGCAAATGAATTGAGGCTGTTGAGTTAATTGGACTCGGTTCCTGCTACCTGTTGTGTATCTACATTTCAGTGCATTTTCAGGATCTTCAGCCTGAGAGACTCCTCGTAGTTGCTCATTTACTGTTACTAAAATTCCCGAGATCAAGGATCAATTAAAATACAAATGCATGGTACTAGAATTTTCACCTCTTTTCCCAGCCCCAGTTGACCTGAGACACGAAGTCAAATTAATCTTTTAGAATCCTACCTTTGTTAAATAGGAAGTTCTAGTAATGTCAGCCTCGTTTTTGCAGCTCCCTCAAAAAAAAAAAAAATCTTAAAAATCAAAGTTCACCCAACGAAAAAACAATAAATACAATAATTAATAAAAGATCAATAACAAGTCATTAACACTGGATGCTTTTAAGTGACAGAACAAGGAAACATAACTGACTAGTCTTGGGCTTTCCTTAAGAAATTGGATGGACTTCTTTAGGAAAAGAACTCCATCTGGTGGTAGGCTACACAAAAGATCAACTCATCACTACAGCGGTGTTCTCTCCCTGGAAAAGACTGCTGTTAACTGGGAATGGAGAGGATTTGTGTGGATGGCTATTTCTCCATAAACGTCTAAACTTTATATAGAATAGGCTGAGCAAGGCACCTTTCAGGCTTGCTAAGCCTGTCCTAAACGCAGGCAGAGCTAAAGCCTTCGAGCTCATCTGGCTCCCACATCTCATGGCACAATTTCTGCTGCTGACAGTGTTAGCGTAGAAACATATTATCATACGAAATGATAACATGCGGTGCTTTTATTGGAAGAGCTCTGGAATTCGGGGGTAACGGACCCAAATCTGACTT
Source organism: Pomatostomus ruficeps (assembly GCA_013400735.1). NCBI lineage: Eukaryota > Metazoa > Chordata > Aves > Passeriformes > Timaliidae > Pomatostomus > Pomatostomus ruficeps. The sequence goes on along the minus strand of VYZT01033903.1, from coordinate 40,395 downwards.
CAACATGGATTCGGAGTGAACACATTTTATACCCTCTCCGTTACATGACAGTTGGTTAATCATACATTAATCATTAGCTTAACATTGTTCTATTGGAAAAACCTCCCCCAAGATTATGTTTACCCGAGTATGATTCCCCGTCCCCCTTTCCAAGATTGTTTTCACCCAAGCGTGGCTCCAAGCCCCCGGTTCCCACAGCGTTTCTGCAGGTGGATACACAGCTGGGGGTTCGCATGGTTTAACAGAAACAATATAATATTTTCGAGGCAATCACAAGTACAGATTCACATCTCCCGTTTCCAAGGCCTACACTAACTAACAATCTCTGAGGCCTATCCTAGCTAACAGATTCCGGGCCTGCTTCAGCTAACAGATTTTAGAAACATTTAATCCTTATACTATCAACAGCACTGAGTGAGACATTCCCAGCCTGTGGAAGATGAGGAGCAGCAGTGCCATTGCCACCTGCATCCGCAGGCATAAGTGTCCAGGATACTGGGATTCACCCACAGACAGTAACGATCTCCCTCCATAGTGACAGAAATAAGGTGGCAGCACGTTTCCGCTGCTCTAAGGGCAGTAAAGACTCTTAAAACATGGATTTTTTTTTTCTTTATGGGGTTGTTCCACAGACAAAAGGTAACATTGCCTGGCATTAATTCCCCCTACTCTGGGGTGACTAGAGGAGTGAATTGTGCTACCATGACTCTCTGAGGAGCTGCAGTACCACAACTATTTCTAAAAGCACATCAAAAATAGTTTTCATGAAGGAAACCACAATGGAGCAGTCCCCAGCGTGCTCAGCCTTGTCCCTTCTGAGACATTTACAGACAGAGCGTTACTGTGTATTTTCAGCAGATGACAGCAAAAGTTTCTGAAAATTCAATCTTCTGTTTCTTTGATGCAAAACTTCTGGTTTTGGAATGACTTCTGATATCACAATGTTTTAATTATCACATGTAATTTTTTTCAGTCAGCTCTCAGACTCACTGTCATATGACAGTAAGGCACCACATTAAGCAGGGTGGAACCTTTTAAATTTAGCATTAAAATCACTGAAAAAAAACCCCACAAGGCATGTTCAGCAAATAATGAACTGATCACAGAATTGTCACTACAAGCTTCTTCCTTCTCTCCAGTTGTAGCTATGCCAGCCCAGAGGACCTGTGACCTTGAAAGTGGATTTTTCTTTTTCTGTTTTGTGCCATCACCACTAAATGCATGTTTTTATATAACATTAAGCCATTGACAGGTATTTAAAAATATATCATCAATGACAAAATAACCTGAAAGCAAACGTTCATTTGCATCTTTACATGTAATCAGTCTCTCCACACACAGTACTTTTCCATTTCCTCTGTTGATTCTTTTTGAATTTTCTCCCTTTTTTTTTTTTTTAGGAGAAGCTGGTACCAGGATAGCTTGCAGACATCAGCTTCCAGAGTTCATGCCCTCTCTGGAAAAAAATTCTCCATCACTTCAGAAAAATCAGGAGTATCTATAATGCTATGTAAATGGCTATATCCTTCACTACACCACATCTATATCCATTCTGTAGTGCAAATAATTGGTATGCAAAAAATACAATATACCAAGAGAATTCAAGCTCCCTATGTTACTCCTCTTCTTTTTTCTTTCCATACTTGGTAAAAAAAAAAAAATAATCCACAGGTCAAATAAGTTCTCCTTCTTCAGAATACTGAATTCAGTATGTGAGCACGAGCCATTTCATAACAACTCTTGTAAGAAGTCTCACTGGTTACATCAGACCAGCAAGGAGAAGCAGTCACTAGTTGCAAGTGTCACAAAATAAAACTACTCATTTGGAAAAGGAGAAAATAGACTTGTAGGTCTTAACCACCACTGAGGGATATTTGGGGCTGGTGACATTTATTAGTCAAAATGATTCTGTGCAACAGGTTTAGGTGGCACTGTCCCAGCTGGCAGAGACACACTTTGGTTGTAGGCAAAAAGTTATAAAGAGACAGTTTTACTAATACCAGTAATCAAAAGTCATAGAAAACACTCTAAAGTTAAAAGCAGAAGTCTAGGCAACTTCATCTATTATATTATAACCCATACTGAAGTACTGAACCTGTAAGAATTGGGTAGGAATTTTCCCAAGCCACCATAGGGAATTTTGTGAACTACTTCTGAAAAGAAAAAGAGCCAGCATTATTTTTTTTCCCTGTGAACACACAATCATTCCAGACAGTCTTTCAGAGCAATGCATTAGCAGACTGGGCCTCATTTAGTTTTAGGTGCTCAGGTGTTTCCATTTTACAAAGCCAAGAGAGAATTTCAGATTGCAGCATGCCAGTTCCAAAACTGGGCAAACTAATCTGAAACTGGAATTTTCTATCAGCACAGTTTAGGGAGAGCCTGAGCTCCTGGGAGCTTTTCTCTTGTGGCTTTGGTGAAGAGCCTCGGAACGGCCCGGCTGCGTGGGATTACGCTGCAAGGCCGCAGCCAAAGGAGGATGTGATAAGATCAGAGGCAGGACAGAACACAATGCCACCCTACCCCTGAGCCCTGCAAACCAACACAGCTCAAAGAGGGCCTCTCTCGGGCTTAGGGTGTTGTTTGGGAATCTGAGAGACCTCCTCAGCTGCACCCATGAGCTCATGGTTGTAATGCTACAACCGAGTCACATCCACAGCAGCTTTGTCCCTGCTTGAGCTTGGACAGTGAAGATTCCCCTTTTCTGTCCCCCGCCGCCGCCCGCCCCTTCCCTGCCCAGCTAACGACTCCAGTCATGCCTGGGTGAAGAAAGGGCAGTGGTTCCCCTTTTCCCCAGTGACCCACAGTGAGGAAGCACTGCATCATCTCTCCTCCAAGCCAGAAAGCAGATCTGGTATCTTTACAGCATCCCTGCAGCTTTCATTCACTTTCCTTGACCCTCAGCTTCTGGAAGAGAACAATATTGCCTTTTGCTTACTGCTCCATCTTTGCCACAAGAAAACAACTTAACATTCCTCTAGGACAGGTTATGTGCCTTGGCAATACGGGAATATGGACACAGGACACACCTGCTCTGAGTCTTTCTTGTGTGATATTTTCTGAAGACAGAAATGATTAAATTGTTCTAACACCTCTGCCCAGTTAGTTGTAAAGCCATAATAAAAGTGCAGTAAGAACCAAACAAGACATATCCAAGACTTCACTTGGCTCTTTCCTGCAGCAGTGACAATGGATTCATTCTTGACTGCCAGTGATGGAAGAGGAAGGCTCCTCTGCATGACTTTGCTGTTGAAACCAACCTGGGAAAACACAGAAACTTTAGGACAACTTTGCTGCAAATGAACAGTACACTGAAAAGTTCATCCATCTGCCACCCCCATGGGCAGTCCTGCTCTGCTCCTTGTCACTGACAAGCACTGTCATTTGGGGTATCTCAGCACAGAACAGATATGAGCACACAGGTGATCAGAAGTCTAACCAACAGGGTATTACTAAAAGGAGTTTTTTAGTTTATTTAGTACAGGTAGTATTGTAATGCCAAATGACAACACATCTCATCTCTTTCAGGTACCTGCTACAAAGGGGATGATGAAACCTTTCCCTGTGTCCGTGAGAAATACAGACAGGATAAGGCACAGAACACTTGCGTTGCAGTAACAGAGATGAGGCACTGGGGAAGAATTTTACTCACCTTCAGTCTTGCAAAAGAAGAATCCAGGCAAGAAAGCCACTTTATTAATGGTTAACACTGAACATTTACCACTCTGAGTTCGCATAGCAGCATATCCTGAATACATCAAGTCCTGAGTGTGATCACGCTGCTGGTATGGGAATGAAAATTCAATAAAGTCCAAAAAGAGATCAAGGTTTTTGTAAGTACTGAACATTTTTAAAGAACAAACCAGACAAAACATGTATCAGGCATCACAAAAATTAATTCACCTTACACAAAGTGGGAATTTTAGGATTTCTCAGAGGCTTCACAGCTATGACCCAAGATTATGCGAAGTTTCTTACCTAATGGGACAAAAAAACTCTACTAGAGATCTATTAGTACTACAGCTGCTTATAGCTACAGCATCCTACACGACTGATTTTCTACAGGTAAGATAAAGAATGGTAGCAAAAAAAAAAAATATAAAATGGTAAAATGAACTTTACCATTTAAAAATGGTAGCAAAATATTAAAAAGCAAGGCTAAGAAAAGTAGACTTTGGGAATGTTGTGTCCGTATCTTCCCTAAGCCTGGCATTTATGTGAGTTGCTCTGTGCCACCTGCAGGCGTGAAAGTTTTGGCAGGGGAGGCTGCAGGGGTGGCCTCCTTGGGGCTGGGCACGGCTGGTTCCAGCAGACCCACGGTTTGGTGGGTTGTTTTCCAGCATCACGTTGGCTTGTGAGCAGCTCCATAATTTCTGTGAGAAGGAAATTGCCTTATTTCAAAAGGACAATCTCAGCGATGCTCTTGAGGGGCCAGTCTGGTTTCCATCCACTTGCCATTAGCAGGTGGAGATCATTTCTGCCCCATCAGCTTTTTCCCCTACTTGTGTTGGCGCCGTTTGCTGTAAATGAAAATCCTCCTGGGGACTTCATACAGCTCTGAGACAATTTAGCTAACTCAAATACCAGATGCGCTGCAAGTCTGAATTGCCTTGTTTATTAATAAGACCTCACTTTCCCAGGACTGCAATTACTTACCTTTAAAAGAAACTGAGAGATTGTGCACCGAATGCTGCTGAACCACAAAACCAAAGGAGAGTCCTGCATTTCTTCTTCCAAAGATCAGCCAGCCAAAAAGAATAAATAATGAAGTACATAGGTTTCTGCATACACTAAACAGATCCATTAGAGTGGATTTATCTGCACCATTTCCCTTAAATTACAATGATGCCCTATTTCTGTGCAATTTTCTGTATTTTTGTGAAATTATGTCCCTGGCAGCCAAACGGCTGTGAGGTGGCACTGTTACAGAAGGTTATGAAACTCATCTTGGGCTGACACTGCAAGTCCTGCTGGCTCTGAGCTCTGCAGCAAAGCCCAGAGAATGCTGTATGGCTGAAGAGATGGTTGTATTGCCTGCACCATCGTTAAAACAGAATGAACTTTACCTAATGTTCCCTATTTCTATGTATTTCCTAAAAATAATAATAAAAAAAAGGGTGTGTTCATGTAATTCATGTCATGAATAACCTAAAAGTAGAAGGAAGGACAGCCTTGTCTGGTGCTGTGCTTCTACCTCTTTGACAAGTTCCACTTTGCAGGAGACAAATGCAGAGGCACAGAACTTTTGTCACAGGCCTTGTCACCTCAGGAGGAGCTTTATTCCCATGTGGACTCTCACTGGCCCCTCCTTGTAGAGCGCTTCTAGTAAAATGTGAATATTCAGACACACAGATGACCACAGAATGCTCACATAGCATACCAGAGCAATTTCCAGCATAAATAAGGCAATCATTTAATAATATATAAGGCATTTATTAACCCCTGAGCAAACCTTAGATTTTACTAAACAATTAAAATTCTCTGGCATTTCATTCACTTGCCTGAATAATGATTTTAAAGAAATGTTTGGAGAGAGGAAAAATCCTACCTAGTACCTACATGTTCACAGCTCTCCAAAACTGAATTTATAAGAACAGACAACCTCAAAATCTTTACCCAAGTGGCACAGAAGTCAGTTGTTTTGGACTACATCACACATTAATTCTTACAAAATAATGTAATTATTTTACTTTCCCTATTTAAAAAATGAAGATAAATTCCCATACCTGAATTTTTACATCTCTGCAAAACATTTTCGAATACATACCAGACTTTACTAAAACCATGAGCTATGAATAAAACTGACTCACTTGTTTAAAATAGGATGAGCTCTTAAGAAATTCTAAGTCTTCCAAACTATTCTAAATTCAAGGTTCACTGTAGTGTCCTGGGCCCTGCAATAGATGCTAGCTAAACAGCATTCATCCAGAGAAGTCTGAGGAAGAGCAGCTTTTAAGCTCTGCACTTTCCCCAACAGGAGGAAAAGTTCTTTAGGGAAACTGAAAACGAAGCACAGACAGCACAGCAGCCAGCTCTGCCACACTAACAAAGGGATCCAAAGGAAAGATTTCCATTTATTTTCCCTTCAGGGGCAGCTCTGTTCAGCCAGTGGGCAAGGACAGCTCATGTGAATAAAAGGCTGTCATTCTTTCATGCCTTAGGTAAGAACACCAAATGCGAGCTAGCCAGGAATTTTTAAGGAGTCGGTGCTGGGACATGGGATTTCTCCTTCCTGACCACTAGAGCCCAGCACTCTCAGAGTAAAGCATCTTCCATCTTAATTTGATGGATGCAGCTGCTGCTGTTTCTGCTTGGGGGTCCAGCCAGGAGTGAGGCTGAGCCCCTAACCCAAACCAGTGGATACAAAACCACACACACACCCAGGGACAAGGATAGAGAGGCAGCAGTGTCCTTCCCAGCACACACACATAGCAAACGCACTCCCATAAACCCACCCACAGCCCCACCGGGTCCCTCAGCTCCAGCCTCACAGGACCCAAGGTCACCAGCACACGACACAACCCCACACTCTCCAGTTTCACAAGGACACCCCATTTACAGAGCCTTCAGACACTGCCATGGGATTTACGTTCATCAAATACCCATGGCCAGACCCTGAGCCCGCTTACCCTGCCACTGGCTTACCTAGGGCTCTTTCCAGATGCTGGTCTTCCTCCTCCTCGCCAGCTTGTCCAGCCTGAAGTTTGCCAGTGAGTTTTGTACACGCAGGGATCCCTACAGCACCGGGTTGCTCACGCTGGCTACCCCATGGCTGGTCCCAGATCCTAGAGCCCCTATGACCCATGGCCTCTTTTCCAGCTGCAGGTACCCAGATCCCTCAATAAAACACACCCACACATGCTGATGCAGCACGGAAAGAAAGGTCAAGCAGAAAATCATCAGAAAAAGTTTTTAATGAGAAGCTGGGATAGACTGCAGTGATGAGTCACAAGGCTGTCAGACAGGAGCAATGCTCAAGAGACCTTCCTCTTTTGTCCCCCCTTCCATTTTCCCATACAAGTCCACATCCACCTCTGCCCTTTCCTCCCTCTGCTCCTGTCTCCTCCCAAACAAAGCGCCTCTAACTACTCTTCTCCATTCGTCCCCATTTTGCTATATCCCTACCCAAAATTGGTATTTCTGCTATCATTTGAATCCCTTACTGATACAGCATGGTGGACCTTGCAAGATTCCCCCAATATTCCCTCCAATTATTTGTGAGGTTTGACCACTCTCCCCTTAAACATCAGTGAAATTTCCGGCTTTCCCAGCAATCTGTAAATTCTGTCAGCCTCTCACTGCCACTGTTCAGCAATTTCTCAGATCCTGACCAGCGGTTCCTCATGGTCTTTTCAGCTGGCAAAGCCTCAGGCCAGCACCTGGACATCTGCCCGCATAACACAATGAGGTTTAATTCCAAAACAGGAACAAAAAGTGCAGATGCACTGAACTACCACAGGTTTAATACGTGGCAGTGCTGAAGTTCCAAACTGTTCCTGTGGAACAGCTGGGATGCCGTTCATCTACCGCAGCCGAATGTCTGGTTCCAGGTTTCATAGAGCTCCAGGTCCTTGGGGGAGACGCTGGGCCGCACCGTCCTCAGGGCACTCTCAAAGTCCAGGAAAGAGATGGGCCGTACCTGGTCCGGCGTGATGGTCGCAATGTCCGTGGACTGCAGGCTGCGGATAGGGCCCAGAGAAGCTTCCCGACACAGCTGTGTCATGTCTGCCCCAGAAAACCCATCGGATTTCTGGACTATAAGTTCGATCTCCTCTTCATTTAGAGAGCAGTGCTCCTTTGCCATCAGCCGGGTAACAATCTGCTTCCTGGCGGAGGCTTCTGGGAGAGGGATGTACAGTCTCTTCACCAGCCTCCTTCGGGCAGCTTCATCGATTTCCTGGGGTCGGTTTGTTGCTCCAACCACTAGGATACGATCTTCAGAGGAGGTTGTTGCCCCATCTAACTGCACCAGAAACTCAGTTTTTATTCTCCTGGAGGACTCGTGCTCCCCCTCTCCACGCTGGGACAACAGGGAATCGATCTCGTCAATGAAAATCACTGCTGGTTGGTGACACCGTGCCACAGCGAACAGCGCACGGACCATCTTCTCCCCCTCACCCACCCACTTGGAAGTCAGAGAGGAGGCACTGATGCTAAAAAAAGTTGCTCCAGACTGGCACGCGATGCACTTGCCTATGAGAGTCTTACCAGTCCCAGGGGGGCCAAAGAGAAGGATTCCTTTCGGAGGACCACGCAGGCCGGTGAAGATGTCTGGCCTCAGCATGGGCCACACCACAATTTCTTTTATAGTAGCTTTGGCAAACTCCACTCCAGCAATGTCATCCCAGCTGACTGGAGGCCCGTGGTCCATGATCTCGTGCATGATGAGTTCAACCATTTTTGGTTCTATGTTTTTCAGCCGTTCATCCACAGGCAGCAACGGATCTGTTGATCCCCCTACATGAGGTTTACACTGTACTCCTCCGTTTTCACTCCCATCGTGTTTCGGAACTGGAGGCACAAACTTGCCAAACGGACCCCGAGACCTGCCTGCACCCAGGGATTTTTTTACACCTCCATACGATGAGACCGGTGGACGCTGGTTTTGAGATTTCTTTTGCTGATCCATCCACAGCTGCTCCTTTGCAGTTTTAAACCCAGGAGCACTGTTCTCTTCATTTCTATTTCTCTGCCCTGAAAAACCACTAGTTTCTGGAGAAATGGAAGCCTGACATGCAGTAAGGCTAGGAATAACTGCGCTGCCTTCATCAGCCCGACCATAGAATGCTTTTCTTTTCCCAGAATTTGCAGACCAGGCAGGTACAGCTGACTGGTTGAAAAGAGGCAAATTTTGTCCATCGCAACAGTTTCCTGACATTTTCGGAGAACTACTATTAGGGGTTTCTTTACTTCCAAAGAGTGGAGTTGCCTGGAAACCTGGATGAACCTGTTTGCTCAGGGAGGCTGAGGTGGCAGGAAGCATGTCTGAAATTTTGGTCACAGGAGGCACGCTGTTTTGAAGGGGCTTGGAAGATGAGGGATGCTCAAGGAGACCTGGTCCCTGACTTGCACATTTTGCTGAGCCAGCACTGAGCTCAGTCTCCCTAGTACTGCCAAAGACATCGAGTTTAGGAAGAGCTGGAGCAGCCGAGGCACTGACCCCTTTATCAGCTCGTACGTGGGCATCTGTTGGTGCCATCCGAGAGCTCTGGAAAATTTTGCCAGCCTGCATCCTCTCTCGCACACATTTTAACTCAAACACATTATCTGTTGTCAAGGCAGATTGCCACTTGTCACTGTCACTTTGCTGACATTTTGCCAAAGTCAAAATGTTTTCTGCATAGTTATTCAAGCCAGTCTCTGCGTTGCCAGAGTCAATAATCGCCAAGTATTTCTCTGCGTAATTCTTAAACAGGTTGGCAGCGCAGACCTGGGAGATCTCGGAGTTTGCCCATGCATACTGAATACGCAGGATCTTGGCACGGTATCCATCTGCCTTCTGCCTGGGTGTGCAGGTGCCAGAGGTGACAGTAAAGTGACTTTTCTGCCAGTCACTCAGGTGCACCGCGCCGGGGGTGGGGGCCTCCATCGCTGACACTGTAACAGACAGAAGATACAAATGCAGTTACAAAATGCCATTTCACACCATGTGCACCAGCTGCTTCCCCCTCTTCCTAAATACTAACACGGGAAAACCTACATTATTTTAACTGAGAGAAACAGAGCAGGAGGTCTTGCAAGCTACTTAGCTGGTGTGGACACTTTACTGTTTTCAAAAAGCAGCCAGCTTTGTGATGAAAAGGCATTTAGACTGAGGTTCTCTTTTCTTCCTTGTCCAAAGAAAGAAAAGAAGAAAAAAGTGGGGGAGAAAGAAAAAAAGAGTTTGCTTCTAACCAGAGGTCTCCTGGGGAGGTAAGTAGGCTGCAAAGAATGGTAGCAGATGGCCAAGCAAAAATTGGCCTTGTTAAATGAAATCACCGGTGCTTCCACTCTTACTTGACAGAATACAGCACAGTGCAGCGGAGGACAGAGGATACACTGCTGTCAGAATGATTTCATTTATTACAGTGATGGCAATAAAAATGAAACAATTAAGCCAATACAAGTAAAATTGTATGCAGAGTCTCTGAGGGGAGATAAAAATGGAATGAATAATCCTGAATGTAGCAAGAGTTCGGATTAAGAAAATATTAACAGATTACTAGTAAATGTTCAAAACTATTTATTCCATTTAGAAGGCACTAAAATGTCCCCATTTTACATTTTAGAGAAGCGAAGTTCTTGTGTGTTTAAAGCAATGTTTGTTTCTCTGTCTCAGAAAGCAGAATTTAAACTCCTTTAGCGTTGGGGTTTTTTTAAGAAATATGTAAGATGACATTTGGCTCAGGAGGAGTATTTTGTTTGACTTGAAACTACTGGCTCATGTTCATGATGTATTTTCTTTCTCTGCAAAGTATCGTGTCCATATATTCTGCGCTCTTTCCAACAGAGTGTGAGTTAAATTGCAATATTCTGGATCAGCTAGGGACTGCGTAGGAGTGCAGATGAAGGCACAGGTGCAATGTTTATACAAGGCCGGGGAGACAGAATTGAAGGGTATGTGGGGGTGTCCTCTCTAATGATTTGCAAAAAGTCTGTTTAGACAGTGTTAGACGAAAGAGAGCACAATATGATTATTGCTCACATGATTATATGCTTGCACACATGATAAATAACAAGGACATAAACCATTTTGGTGTGAATATTTGTTTTACTACAGCCCAAATTTGTAGAACTGTTTAGGAAAGAAAAAACATATTTCACCTGCAAATCTGGCACCTCTACAAGCAAATCCAATTAAAACAAACCAACAAATCAGAACCACAAAAGTAAGACTTTATCCCTGAAAAGTTACTGCCAACTTCTGCACCATGAGGAGTCTAACTCTCACCTAGAGAATCTGATACAAACTCACACCATAATCCATCCTTAGCTGAGTGGCAGGCGAACAGGAGATGAAAGGCTGCAGCCTCTTACTTCTTTTCTCTAAACAACCACTAAACAGCTGTCACTGTGCACATAACCATTTTTGTAACTGTTGAACCAAAAATACCTTACGCGACAAAAAAGCATAAATTCAGGGAAAGTTTAATACCAGGTACTTGCCCCCATGAAATACTTTCATCATTCCGAACAAAATCTCAAGTTCACCACCACTGCCTTAAGGATTCCGTGATCACCTTCACAGCACTGAGGGAAGGTCATAAGAAGTGAACTGTGGTAACCAGTTTGAAATTTCAGTTTGGTTATTCACAGAATCATAGAATGGGGAAGGTTGGAAGAGACTAAAAGGGATCATGTGGTCCAACCTCCCTGCTCAAGCAGGGTCATCCCAGAGCACACGGCACAGGATTGCATCCAGACGGTTCTTGAACGTCTCCAGTGAAGAAGAGCTCACAACCTCTCCGGGCAATCTGCTCCAATGTGTGGCCACTCCCACAGGAAAGAAGTCCTCATATCCAGGTGAAACTTCCTATGCCTCAGTGTCTCCCCATTACCTCTTGTCCTATTGCTCGGCACCACCAGGAAGAGCCCGGATCCATCCTCTCCACGCCCTCCATTTAGTAATTTATATACATCTTAAGTATCGTCTAGCATCATACCCTCTCTCCCTGTTCTGATCCCTATTAATTGCACTCATAGCCTTACAACCTCTCTCCAGGAGAGCCACGTGCGCACCCGTTCAGCCAGAGTTTTCCGCAGCCGAGGACACGCTGTGCATGCCTGAAGCTGGGCGCGTATCCAAGCACGGACACGATGGATCTCTGGCACCGCGGTGCGTGTTCGCCTCAGCCCGGGGCGGGCGCGAGCTGCTCCTGCTGCTGCTGACGCTGCCTCCACACACGGGCACCCCCAGCACGGGGCACACCGGCCTGCGGGCCAGGGAGCCACGGGCACAGCACACCCGCCCATGCACCGCCCTCAGGCCAGGAATCCGGCAGGGACGCTGCCCAGGCGCGCAGCCGGGGACCCTCAGTTTAGGAGCGGGCCCGGCAGCGGGCGGGGCCGCCCTCACGGCACCGGGGAGCGGAGGCCAAAGCCCGAGGGTTTCCCGCAGCTCCTCCCGACCCTCTCCGTTCCCCTCCCCGCAGTCCCGGCCGCCCCGAGCCCCGCGCCCCGCACCCACCGGCCGCCGCC
>VYZT01033903.1:0-28134 GCA_013400735.1 Pomatostomus ruficeps | reverse complement strand
GCCTCGGGGGGCGGGCTCGGCCGCGCGCCGGCGCCCTGGGGCCCCGCGCGCGCGCGCTCCGTCAGGATCCTTCGGGATCCCTCCGGCTTCCCGCATCCCCCTTCCGCCGCTCCGGGCGCTCCCCTGCCGCTGTGTCCTCGGCTCCCGCCCCTTGCCAGCCCTGCTCACACGCTTCGGAAAAGCCTTTCTGGTAAAGGCTTGGTTCCTCCGCTGAAGGCCAGAGCAGCCGAGAAGGGAGAGGCTGGAGGATGTGACAGGTTCTGTCCTGTTCATGGCCTGTCAAGGCCGTTTTCGTAGCAGTGGAAAATGGCAACGTGGAGATGTGCAGTTTCTGTGAGGCAGACAAGGTCTTTCCCTTCAGCTCGGTGACTGAAGGAGCAGAATTGCTGTGGCCCTTCCTGTTTCACACTCGAGTTTGGCTGCCCAGAATGGCAGGGCGGCCATTTCCCATCAGCATTCCTCAGGTACCCGCTGTTTGCTCCTTTCCTCTCGGTCGGAAGGCACTCTGGATGCCCTTCGCTCAGCCCAGAGACACCAGGCCGGTGGTGTCCTGGGCTCTGTCCGTGCAGGACGGGCTCCACAGGAGACAAGTTCCACGAATGATGGCCCAGGCAGAAAGCCCTGGCTCCCCTGGTGGTGGCTTCGCGGCCAGGGATGGGTACCTGGCCTTCATGCACACAGGCACTTGCCCTCCATGGCCACCTATTTCAACTGTACCCCTGCCGGGGCCACAGCGGCCACCAGGGCAGTATCAGAAGGGGATGCTGTCTAACACTCCTGAAAACAGCAGCTGCTGGACAGGCCTTTTTGGGAGAACAGCTCTGACAAGGACAGACACACTGTTTTACTGGGCAGGAGATGGTGGACCATGGGGATGTATCCCATGAACTGAATGTGGTGGCAGAGGCCCCAGCTGCATCACACCAACCCACGTTCAAATTAGCACACCAACCCAGATGCAAATTAGCACTCTAAGCTGCAGTTACTCCTCTGGTATTAACAGAGACGCTTCTGTGTGGGTGAACATTACATTTCCTGCGAGGAACCTTCCCCACAGTTACTGTCAGGTTTTTGTTACACATCAGGCTTGTTATACCATTAGTGCAGACAGCATATTAAACTGTGTGTGCTGGTATGCAAGCTATCATCTCAGACCCAACTGGGCTAACATTTATATAGTTCGTGACACTGCTGCCATCAAAGTTTTCCCAAGGCAGGTTTGCCCATTTTCCCTGGGGTTGCACAGGGGACACAGGCTGCAGCCAGGCCGCGTTAATGCCATGGGCCCCCTTCCCTGTCCTGCCGGATGGCACCGGAACTGCAAACCAAAGCTGAAGCTGGGCAGCTGGCTCCAGTGGCAGCTCCAGCTGCAGGAATGTGCAGAACTCAGCAGAAGGGTCAGCACTAGCCCTGCAGATGGCCAAGTATTTTTCAGACTCATGCTGCTGAGGAGGAAGCTTCCTGCAGGAGAGTTTGCAAACTCCCATTTGCAAAGTAATTTGTTGGAAGGATAAAGTCCTCGCTGCTGAAAATCGGGACACTGACTTGATATGAATGGGGAAGTTGGACCTCTTACAGTGAGTGCATCTGGCACGAATGAGACAGGAAAAGCTTAGTTAAGTACAAAGAGACAATAGTCTTAGTTTTATTTCCATTTATTAATATTACCAATTAAAACCTATATGCCTTTTCAATAGGTTTTGGATACAGATTTTAAAGGGAGTTGACAGCCCACAAATTATAATTAGAGCATTAAACTTCTGATTATTTTTCCATTTAGAACACACAAACTCTAGGTATGCTATGTAGATATTATCCATTGATGGGTATTTAACCTGCCCCCCAACTGCCCTGGTCTTCAGGATTCTCAGTTTTATTTCTCATTTGCTTGCGTCTGAGCAATTCAAGTTTACACTTGTCAAGGTTTAGACTGCTGTTGTAGGGCAACTTCAGTGTGAGTACTTCTTATCACATGTGGTATTCTTCAACAACAACAAAACAGCCATAAGCAGAACCTTGTGTGTAAAGGCAAGAACAAATTAGACATTTAATAATTATAATGCAGTTCAAAGTATAATATATTACCAATACTTTCGTAAATACATATGTTTTCAATAGTTCACCATCAGTAATAAAATATATTTATGATCTGTCATTAAGAATGTAAGTACTGTCCTAGCACTCTGCTAGTTTTTAAAAAAATAAATTGTGGTTACTGAAAAGTCAGTTTTTTGCCCTCCTTCTCTAATAGCCGCACTCTCCCTTGAGATGTGAATATTCTACTAAAGTACACTTCTGGGATTTTGTAATTATTTTTAATATCAAACAGTATTCATCAGCACAGACTGTATTAGCTTTTGCACACAAGGCACAGTACATCCAGGTTAACATATTAACTATTCATAAATACAGTGTTTCTCACTTACAGATACGTTGCAAAGCTACAGAACAGAAACAGCAGTTATGTTCTTTCAAAATGCTCCTTTCAGTGCTTGTTCTTGAGTTGATTACATAGCCCAGGTTTCCTTTTTCAGATGACCTGACATTAATAGTCCAAGAAGGAATTATCACATGGGGAAAGGAAGGTATGAGAGACTGAATACTATGACAGCCTTCACTAATTACGTATTTGAATGATCCTAGAATTTCAGAAAAAACAGAACTGTGAGCTTCAGGCTTCTGTACTGGGCTAGTCATGGGGAAATGTAATTCCATGGGTCTCATCACTGCTGTTTATCAGAAGATTTACTTACGTCACTTCTTTAAAAATAACAAAACAAAAATTAACTTTTACTTTATCTATATTTTAAATTAGCCTTTATCTTAAATTCTTTGCCAAGTTCTGGTATTTGGACAACAGCCACTTCTAGAACTGATATCCAGGTACTGAAAAACATTTAATTGAATGTCAGTTTTGGTGATATTTTCCCACAAATGTCTAAAAGGATCTGTGTCTAATTCTGGGCTCTTGTGGACATTTTACCTCTCCTAGATTTGGCTGTGCATCCTGCCTGCATCCCAGTTTTATAGCAGTTTGAGGCTCACACAGGTGGGCATCATTGATCTCTGCTCTGGTTTCCATGGAGCAGATTTCCAGCAGAATCTTCTTGTGCTCAGTTTAGTGGTGCCTTACCTTATGCCTTTCTTTTCCAAGACTTATTAGTCAGATTTTTAATTTCACTTACAGTCACCTAAACCCAAAGCAACTCCATTTCATTTCAGTGGAATTATCCTGGATTTACTCTGTGATAGCCTTGATCCAAATCTGATCTCTCTCTCTTTTTTTTATTTTTGTTTTTTCTGGACAGTCCTGGTTATATATTTCACATAAGAATACTGGTCTGTCTCACAGAGAAGGTGTAATTCTTCTCCGGCTCCAAGATTCTAGAGTTTTCATAATGTAAAATTTGTAAAATTTTATCAGTGTGGAAGAGATGTGTTATGGATGAACATTGTTTTCCAGGTCATGAGATCAGAACAAAAAAAATAGTAACAGTTGTTAAAAAAAATAATAACAGAGAAAGGGAACAACTGCCAGTATTTTTCACTCTCTTCAGGCTACCAATCTACTGCACTGTGCTACCACAGAAAAGCTAAATTTCATATTGGTTCTGCTAAAGAGAATGATGCTATCAATATTTCTGACGCTGTAGCTGACAGTAGTGTCTTGTGTCAATCTCCTGCTCAAATGTTTCTGGGTTTTACCAAATTCATTGGTCATCCCTTTCTTCATCTGTTACCTGGGAAATCAGCTCCTTAAGGAAATAGTAATCCTTCCCAGCTTGCGCCCCAGAAGTGAGAGATTAGGAATCACCAGAAAAATCTGCCTGGTCCCAATTCAAAGTTATTAAGGTCTTCTGAAAAGACAGATGTAGGAGCAGACCATGTGCCAAATTAATTGTCCTGACCCACGTTCCCTGGTCTACCTGCACCTTCCCAGCCACAGGAAGTATACTTGAAAGGGATGGACGAGGAAAGCTGAATTATTGTGCAAGTTGCTCAAGAGGCTTTAGAAGAGAATATGAGCAATAAAAGGAAGATTGAAATGCAAATGTAGAAATTAACCCTTCATATTATTTTACACGGAGCAGCTATTTATGTTGTTCTTATTTACACAGAAATAACTGCCTGGAATTTATGTTTTTAAAATGGCAAAAGTACTTCTTGACTTGATATTGTTCTGACTTTCACCTCCGACTTTTGTTTTAGCTCTTTACTAAGCCTTTGACAGGGTGATGTATCAATGGTTTCTGTCAAATACGTATGATTTGACTTTCTCTGAAAGAGGTTTTCCAGTAGTTTCATATTCCATTCATCACTGTTAATGGAAGAAAACCACTGATGGAGGCACCACAGCAGATTTTGGGGGTTAGTTCTCTTACTTTCTAGTTTTATTGTCACTTGTTTACTCGTTTGTTAGCTAATTTGAGAAACTGAGAGTAACATTTTTGACATCATATTTCTTAACACATTTTGTCAACGATTTATTACACAATGAAGTGATCAAAATGGTAGCCATAAGAACAAATCACAACAGTTTCACAGAACATATCTTACAGACTATTTTTAAGTAATCACTGCTGATAATAACTTGATTAAAAATAAAGAATACTGGGCAGCACATGGCTTTTGACAAAACTCTTCAGGAGGAGCTTTTCAGGATCATTATGAATGATCAATCTGGAAACCAACAGCCAGCATAACCTATTTGCTGGTGTTTGACAAAATGGCTGTTTTAAAAGCAAACCATGTAGGGGAAAGTAGAGGACCTGCCAGAGGGATGATTAGTAATCAGTGAGTGCTCATTCCCCTCCGTCTGGCTACACAGTGAAGGAAGTCTTGAAGTCCTTTGTTCATTTACAAAATTACTGCAGCAAGTGTGTCGTGACATGATAGCGCCCCAAATCCTGGCAGCTACCTTTGTGCATGTCTGTTTAGATATTAACATAACACAGCAACATGTTTAGAACCCGAAGAGGTCACTGAACTTCCCCAACTTGGATTCTTTCTGCAGTCATAGTAGTGTGAAACTAATTGGTTATAACACCTCTCAGTTTCATCTGTGAAGAAAGGAGTGGGTGTGCTAGAGGTGAATGGGGACAACAGAGGGAGCACCAAGCCTTCTACTTCCGTTGCTTGGTTGAACAAATGCTCTTGCCTACAGACTGGTAAGAAATGACAGCTCGAGGCTCTTTGGCTACGTGCATCCTGGAAACAGGCAAGATGGAGCTACAGTACAAGGAAGGAATGACTAAGGTTACAACACAACTTGCTGGCAAGGACTTTGCTACTGCAGCTGGGCTATATAACAACAGGTTTTGTATTTTTTTCCTTCGTAGCTTGACTTTCCCACCTGCACCTAAATTAAAACTTGGCAACACAGAGAAAGCCAGTTAATTACTTCATCTCCACTTACACTTCACTGCTGTTACTGCTGGTGGTGGTTCTGCTGCCATGTTTTCAGAAGATCAGTTGCCAGCTGTGAGATGTGCTGCCAGGCAAACTTGATGTGGGTGGATTCCACTGTGCGGGAACAAATAGCAAAACGTAGCACAAACTTCTCTCGCAGGTGGCACGGGACCAGATGGATCTTCTTGGCATCATTTATGCTTTTAAGAAGTGCCTCGTTTAGTTCGTTTGAGCCCTGAAATCATTGTAATTCAATGGATATGGCAACAAATTTCAGAAACAAGTCTGGAAAATGTAAATCCCACCAAGCAGTCAAGCCCAAGTAGCACCAGTAACAAGCAGCCATTTTCTCATCTCTCAGTGCTTTGCCATCAAAGGATCACAAACAGGTGATGATATAAGAGAGAAGTTTTGAGCCACAAAGAGATTTACAGATTACCTTGGGTTTAGGAGCAGTGTTCACACTGGAGCATTTATGATAGCTGACTGCCTTTGTGTGACCTAAGGCCGTGAGTACGTATAAAAGCATTCATTATTGTATCCATGTTACTACACTCTTCTTGGATCTAATCAAACAAACATGGGAGGAAGTTTTGCAGTAAACCATACTAACTTTCGTAAAACAAATCTTCCAGTCTGCACTTAAGCATGGCTGCTGTGAGAGATTCTTTTGAATGTGAAGTCTTACCCTTAATTAAGAAATTTTTAAGGTAATGTATCCCTGGCATAAGTAAGTTTCATATTATCAGTAGAAACCCTAAAAAAGTATTTGCCTCAAGTTCTATAGGAATTGTCCACCACAGAATCTATCAGAAGAAGTATCTTTCTTACTGTGCAACCTTTACTCTCTCTATTACACTGGTGGTAACACACAATTGCAAGAGGTTCTGGGAGCACCTGCATTTTTACTGCAGTGTCCCCTAGCTGATAAAAAAGAGTGGCAAATGGACAAATATGTCTGTTCAGCAGCAGTTGTGTTACTGTGGCAGCACCGGTCTTCTCGAAAACATCCCAATCAGAAAACACCTTCTCTCAGATCTGGGCAGCTATGACTTTCCTGCTTAGCCTTTTCCATATAAAACCAAAGCCTAAGGCAGACAGTTTCCCACCGGCAGCGAGGATAAATGTAACATTCTCATGTTTTTAGATCACACTAAGAGTTAGAGTTGAATCCAAGTAAAATCCTGTTCTGTCCTAGCACAAGTTGTTAAGAATTTTGCGTGACATCCTGAAATTCATGGTTTACCCTTACTCTTCTAGGAGATATTTACGCAGCTGAAAGGCTCCTAAGAAAACGGACCAACTTTGGCGTTTTGCAAGTCCCCACCTATTACAGGTCAGTCACTGGCGACAATGATGTCCTGCTTTCTTATCAAGGGTAATGCATTATTAAAATGACAATCCTTGCCTTTAATATCAAATGCACAGCGCTGACTTTCAGGCAATACCAGCAGTTATGTGATGTTAAGCTGGCAGGGGTGAGGGGAGGAAGGAGAAAGATTCAGACATCTTTCTTCTGTTCTACTCTCACAGCTCCACCTTAGGGCTGCTGTGACACTCGGGTGTCACGTCAAATTGAAGTTGGTAGTGACTAATCCTCTCCCAGAGCTTTGAGAAGCCAGCTTTGATGGAGTCTGTGAGCTTCAATAAGACAGCATTCTCAGCCCCTTGGAGAAATCACCAGCTTGACTTGTATTCATCTGCAGTCATGACAAGGAGGCCTAAAACTAACCCTTTGGCATGACATTTTTGATGAAATAATTATAATATGAAAGTCATAGGTAATTAGTCCATTTGCTCAACAGTGTGAAAGGAAAAAAAATTAAAAGTTACAGCTAAGCAAAAAAATAAAAAAGGGCTTCTTGAGAACAAAGGAAGGAAGAAAAAAGATTTCATACTTTTACAGCTGTGCAGCATTATATGGTCCAAGTCCCCTGACCCCTAGTCCTGCTGTAACTACATGAAAATTACAACTATCCTGCTTCTACGACATACTTTAGTATGAATTATAAAAATGACAGATTTTTGAAGTGATATAAAAAGCAAATAAAGCTGTAAAAATAGTTATAAAAACCTCTTAATTTGAAAGCTTGCTAGGTTTTTTTTTTTCTTTTCTTTGGATCAGGTAGGCAAAAAATGAAAATACAGCTCTTTCAACACTGGTTATCAGCAGAATTAGGCTTTTTTTCTACAACTTGTCTGAAGATTTCTTAGCTAAACATCCAGTATTTACTTCCTATTGTAAAATTGTCTTTCCTTTTAGATGTGATTTCTTCCTCTGAATCATGAGGGACAGGAGAACAGATGTAGATGAGCTACTGGTCTGATCAAAATGACAATTCCTGTGTTGCTATGCTCTATTTCACCAGAACTGTTCCTTCAAAGTAAATGTAGAGCACTAACTAACAGCTGTCTGTGGATCTGCAAAACTAGTGTTTCCCTTTTCCATGGGAGAGAGCAGACTGCAACCAACATGTTGTTATTCAGCAATAAAAGCCAAAGAATCTATCCCTCAATATCTTTTAAAAGTTCTTGTTAGGAAAGAGATTATATTCTTGTTTCCACTTACTGAAAAAACTCTACATTCTGTAATCTGTCAGATCCCATAGCCACAGGGTGTCTTTTAATTTTATTTTAAACAATATAAATTCAAACAAAATCATTTCCTATTCCAGATGAATTCACCATTACTTTATTATTTACTTGTTAGCTTCTTCAGACAGTTGCATCAAACTCGGGTAACTGCAGCAACTGATTGACTGGGAAAAGAATTTGTTAAAAATAGTAATACCACACTACCCAGAAGGAGAAAAGATGTGCTTGGAAGCCTTCAGAAAAGCTAAAAGCTCATTAAGGTATCATGTTATCTGGAAAACACTAGTGCTGTTGTTATTATTGTTGTTGCTTGGTGGTCAGATTCAGTGTCACAATCTAGTCCTTTACAGAGGCTTTAGCTGCAAGCTACTCTAAAAATGAATTCATTACCTAAGCTGAGACACTGATCCCCCTTTAATGTCTGATTAAAACAAATGAGCTCTCCCAACTACTGCAGCTTTTATGCTCCAAGTGCAGAATGAGTTTTCTAGTTTCTGTTGGGCAATGTCTCTACATCAATAAACCTGGCACTTTGAGAGGTTTTGGGGAGTACAAGGCCAAACAGGGCAAAAGGATCACATTCAGCAATTAAAAGGAGACCAGGACCAAGGGCATTTGGGAAGCTGGCCTCCCATGTAACCTGTTCTTAAACATATCTTGCAGTTCGACCATAGAATTCTATAGATGAAAAAATAATCTTTAAAGAAAACAATATAAAAGTGTTTAGTGCTCTAATTTTCATCTTCGCTAGTAATTTTTAAATAAGATTGAATATTGGATATATACACTTAAGAAATTAACTTGATGAGAAACAAGTAATACACGCTTAACATACACAGGAATCTAGGGGAACATAATAAAACAATCACCTTTATCAAAGCTCATCACACATAGAATGTAAGTAATTTTGTATGACTGGTTACAACATTTTTTTGCCTTGACTATATATTCCTTTACCTTAATATGCTTTAATTTATCTTAAGCTTTGGATTAAGTTTTAACAAAATTGTCTTAAGGTTTTTTCTTTCATCTACTTTGTTCTAAACAAACTGCCTTTACTTTCCTTGAAAAATAATCAAATATATTAACCACAAAGAGTGTATTCAATTGCAGGGTATGCTGTTGCTGTAAGCCATGGGAGAAGAAGTAGGAGACCCGAGCTGCCTTACCTTCAACCGGAAACAGACCAGTCCCAAGACAACCTCAGCACAGATCTCAAACCTTTCATCCTGCAGGACCAGGTGTTCAAACTGGTGCGACAGCCTGACATGCTGAGAAAAGAAAGAGGATCTGTATTGTGTGCAGTTGATTCACCACGAGGAAAGGTGTGCTCAAGCATTTTCCATTCCTTTGCTCTGTTCTTTCTGCTGATGTGTGATAATGTTCACATGCTGCCATCTGTTTGTGTTAACTTCCATCCCGTTTATGACTTCCAGAGACCATATGGAGCCATTGCTGTATCGGTATCTCAGTCTGTCTTAGGCAGTACTGGACTCCTTCTTGAGACACTTCAGACTGATTTGATATCAGATCACATTAAGAGTAAATAATTTTAATAATTCTCCTTTAGGTTTTATACCACTCTCAGTTCTGGCTGGGAATGGCTAAAGAGTCCAGAAGTCATTAGGGGGAAAGGGGGAAATGCACAGATGTACAGAGAAAGAATTGTCACCATTTCAGTGCAAATTAAGCTAGAAAAAAACCCCTTTTTAGAATAGTTCACTTAATATGAGAAATCTGTGAAGAAAGGGAGAACTTGCTCACTATTCTCACCTGGCTGCTCAGGTTAATTTGAAAAGAAAGTTGATGGCAGTATAATAAAAAAAAAGGATAGCAAGTCTCAGCAAACCTGTTGAGAAGTTACTGAGGCAACAAAGAATGACACTGGGCACCAAGCCAGAGCAATTATTTTGAAGCAGACGATACCAAAATTCAAATAAATAGGAAAAATACCAACAGGCATACTTAAAACCAGCTGGGAAGTCTTAACATCTGTCAGTGATACTTGGATACTCACACCATGTTTTGCTTTGCTTTCTTCCAAACAGAAAATGAATTTAAAATCACTTTCAAAAAACCAACCTATATCCTCATCAGGGACCTGCAGTACCTTATCCAGTCCTCCTCCCACTGGCTATATCATTAGTGTTCACTATCCTAAAAAAACCTCAAAAAACCAGCCAACCAGCCAATCAACCAACCAAAAAAAGATAAGACAACAACAGCAACCAAACATTTGAATTATAATTTGTCTTCATGTAATAGCCAGTCTACACCAAAAATTATCTGAAACAGCTAAAAAAAAAATCACGTTCAAAGATTATTCAGCTTTTACGTATTTAGGATTGCAAATGATTTTACAAAAATAAACAACTAAGATCACACTTTTGCACTTTGACTTTTTGTTATTTCAAGGACAGCTTTTAACAAAAACGAGACATATCACTTTGGGTCAAGGTTAAACGTGGAATGTTTCATCTCACAGTAACATCTTCCAAAAGGACAAGAACAAGGCAAAAAAGAAATTACAGAAGAGGGGAAAAAAAGCCAATGCTTTTTGCAATCTTAATCATAGCCTTCTGATGTTTTTTTTAATTTCTTAAAATAGAAAAGCATAGTTTAGATTGAATCAAAACATTGCTTCAAAACCTTCATATTGGGCTTACTGGTACCCTACACAACCAGCCAGTTTTCCTGTTGTTACCACTTCTGCTCAACTGTTTGTTACATCCATTTATCATCTCCCTCTAAAATTAGCCCGAAATCTCTTTGAGCCAGGAATGAGACCAGTAAAATGCCCAATCCCTTCCAAGGCGTTTGAATGCTCTGCTCCTATGAAGAGCATGAATTCACAGCTGTGAAACCCAACCAGAAGTATCTGCAGACACACAGATACTTGTATGCATAACAAGTGCATGAAAAACATATGTGAAATAGGCACAGGTGTTGTAATGGTCTTTTATTGTCTCCTTTCCTCGTGTCCTAGAGCTTTAACCAAACATGTCTTTTACACAGCTCCACAAAATTCTGTACTGCATGTACCATGTCTTGGGAATCAAAGCCATAAAACAAATCATGTTCCATGCGGTAAGAGTTTCACAACTGTCCAGCTGAATGTAATCACCAGCTGAATTTCATCAAAATTTATCTGGGTAGGAACTGAATGAAACAAACATTTAAGATCTGGCTTACTGAAAGGAGATTGTACAAGGAAACTCCGGACCCAAGCCATGCATTTTGTAGCAGGTACTTAGGTTCACTTTTTGAACTAAATGATTTTTCAGGAATTTGAAAGAAATAAAAGCAAGGGAAAATAGAAAGTTTTTAGTTAAGTCACAAACCAAAATTCTAGAAGTATTTTGCATTCATGTCAGGATGCAAACACTTTTATCCACACCAAGTCTTAACAAACAGCAATAATAGGTAAAGACACTGGGGGGCACCAAGCGTTTTAGGTTTTACAGAACTGGAAAGAGAAAGTGTTGATTTAACTGGACTTTCACGTGTATCACTTTGCCTAAATACAGTCACCCAAGGCCCTGCACCTTTGAACCATAAGCTATTGTCCTGAATTGCTCTTACCAAGATTGCTGCAACAGTAAAGTTAAATATTATTAAGCCTGGAAATTCAAGTTCTGTAAAGCTGCAGGGCATTTAGGAACCACACGTGCCTCTGGAAGTCCAAAAGCTGTACCCACGCTCTGGGCATGAGCACAGCAGTAACTCACAGGAGGACACATGTGACTTTAGTGCTTCAGCTTCTCAAGACAGGCAGGTACACTACGAAAATAAAGTCCTGTTTGGAAAACTGTGGACACTGAAACTGAGGACGGGAAAGAAGGAGAAGTAAAAGACTTGACAGGCCGTTCTCAGTTTTCCGCTGAATGTGTACATACCAAGCCTGACCTAGGGATATCTGAACCCTCCAAGTGCTTTTGATTTTGACATCTGTGTCAAGCTGTGTCCCTAGCACCATTAACTTAAAGTTGGCGTTCAAATGTTACTTAACTTTCCAAAATTATTTTATCTAGAGCTGTTATATGATTTAACAAAAATGTGGACATATGCAAACCAACTCACGTACTGTTTCTAGAAATCCCATTCGGGCAATCCCTTCATCATGTGGCTTCTCAAAGTGGAATCACATGGACTGTGTTAGTGCCCTGCAGTATCTTGGTACATAGGAACAGAGTAACAGCCCCAGTCTTTGCAGTGAAATTTAGCTGATTGAAATAAAGAGGCTTGTAAGGAATTGTTATGTATCACTATTATCTCAGCTAAATAACCATTGCTTTTCTGCAGTGAGAAGGGAGGCAAGGGATCTAATTAATTTGGTTGTTCTGGATTAAGGGAAATGTCTTACATAATCAGTAACAGGAGCAGTTAACTTGGAAGGCACCAAGATGTGGTTCCTATTTTTAAAAAATCATTATTTTTGTATGTATATCTGTGAATAAATAACTATAACTACAGCTATAACTGCTTCTGCATTGAAGTGTTTAAGCTGAATTTTAATTTTTGGGCAAAGCCTCAAGAGCTAAAATAGTTTTTGATTGCAGGCAGCCTCTCTGAAGCATCGGAGTACACTACTGTGTATATGCAGGTAAACATACTGGCCTAGTTTTGGTCACTTAATACTTTTTCTCCTACAAATTTCACCCCTTTGCCTGCCTTAGCCTGCATCCCGTTACACTGAAGGAAAACGCTGTCGAAAGAGTCTTCTTAACAGCCCCTTGGACTGTGCCACACTCCAGTTTAAATGCTACCCTTAGCATTGCTATTCTCTACAGTTCCAGTTTCTTGGACTCCACTGTTAATTTTTAATGGAATTCATTATCCTCAGTACTCTGATTACTTCTGGCCCTAAGGAAGATTCAGCTGAGTCAGAATGTTCATAGGGATTGCATACAAAAACACACCAACTCCTAAATTTCTCAAATTACTTCTGAACTCTTTGAGAGGACTTAAACCAACAAAGGAATAATAAATAGATGGTTAAGCGGTTCGCAAATGGGCCATTTACAAGTGGGCCATTTGGGTTTCACATTTATATGGTCTCTGAGTGGTTGGCATCAGTCCAGAAGACTGTTGTTGTTGTTGGTTTTTTCCTCTTTTTACATCTCCTCTGTGGCTTTGGGATTTACCTCCAAGACTTGTATTTGTCTCTCCCCACATCCTTCAAATATGACTATCCTCCCCTTTACCACTGCTTTAAAACCTGTACTTTGCAATAGGTTAATATGACATGCTGTGTGTGAAAAGAGTGCACAACTGGAATGTCTGGAAAACAAAAAAAGTTACTGTATCTGAATCCAAGTCACACATTCTCATCTCCAGGGAATATTTTAGTTCCTAAATGCCATCCTCAAGCAAATGCCAAGTTGCAGTGGTTATCCAGTCATTTTGATCTAGACCTTAAGGCTGCAAATGCAACAAACATCTTTTCCTTAAAATAAACTAATAAAAGAGGAGGAAAAATAATTTTTGTGACAGCTTATATCAAGAAAAAAATGGTTTGTGAAGAGATAGTTACAGATGTCTTTGGTCTCCACACAGGAACTTGCTAACACACAACAAATAGGGTGGCTTCTTAAGGATATGCAGTGTTTTTTTCCCTCTATATCATGTCAGAAGCTCATCATTATTGAAAATCTCAAATCCCTTTGTAAGTAACACCAGGCTGCACAAAAGAAGCCTAACTAGAAATCTATAAACGCTGCACAGACCTTCCTAGAGTTTTCCATGACTTAGGAGCAAACATAGGCATCTCCTTCCCCAGATTCCAGCCCAAGGGGCTGTTTCAAACCTCTGCTCTTCTGCCTGACTCTGTTACCCTTTCCCCGGGACAACTCCTGAATAACACAAAGAGAGAGAGAGAGGGAGTACTTCTTCCTGCTGCCCCAGCTCCTGCCCCTCTGCTCTCCACGGGAAGGTTGCAATACCTGCCTCTGCCACTGTTCCTACGTCTCTTCTCATTCTACCTAGGTCCACTCTATCACCCACTCAAATGCATCTCCAGAAATAATTCTGGCACCTACTGGGCTTCTCTTAAAACCCAGCTAGAAGTCCCAAGAGTGCACAAGAGACGGTACCAGCCAGGAACCACCTGGAACTGCC
This sequence comes from Pomatostomus ruficeps, assembly GCA_013400735.1. Taxonomy (NCBI): domain Eukaryota; kingdom Metazoa; phylum Chordata; class Aves; order Passeriformes; family Timaliidae; genus Pomatostomus; species Pomatostomus ruficeps. The sequence continues at coordinate 14,013 of VYZT01033903.1, read as the reverse complement.
TTGGCCAGCAATGGGAATATAAAAACTGTAATTTGCAAGATGCTACAGCATGTTTGAAAGAAAGCAGCTTCTCAAGGCCAGGCACGGGGATGAGCAATGTCAAAGTTCAGTTAACAAGTAAAGCTAAATTCCAAATTATTTTTCATTTGGAAACTTGTCTATGGGTTTGAAAATGTAAACCAATGTCAGGCAGGTTTACATACTCCATTACTACTCTACCACAATCTACTTGGAGCTCATGATAATTCCTGAGAAGACAGGAAAAAGTACAATGTATGAAACACATATTTAATTTTTATTTTGCAGCTAGTGATATAATTTTACCAACATAGCTGAAAACTCACAAGAAATATCTTAAATTCTGCTAGACCAGGAAGCAAATAAAATGCAATTATTCCTTGAAATTTAAGTTCTACAGAGGCTTGCTGGAGATAGAAATTACTTTTTTTTGAGATGCTTTGGAACCCACTGAACCAGCATTCATTGAGGGTGGGTAAGAGGGTATGATGAGAAATTAATTTAATGGTTCCTCTTAGAAGATGGGTACAGTGAGACAAATTCTTCACCTAATTATCCCTCTTGTCCTTTCATAACTTATTTTTGTATCTATACTGAAGAACAATTTAGTTCTTAATGAAAGATAAACCAAACACACTCGTATCAACAAGCCCTTGGAAATCTTAGCTGTCTGAATTACCTTTCCAAATGAGGAAACATACAAGGGTTTTACTTTGGAGTCAATATCTTTAAGAAAATACTCGTTTGCTTAGCCTTCCTGAACTGTGTTGTCACAGAAAATATCAAAGCTTGGTCCTCAGCTGTGATTCTATGAAGACAAGCAGCTTTTGGCTGGACAGTCAGGGAAATATGTGGGAGGCAGGGAAAGAGGGAATTTGTTGAATGTAAATAGCGACCTGTGGAAACCAGCCTGACAAAAGGCCATGCAATTGATATGAGTCTTCCAATCCTCTGCTTTCCCAGTGAGAGATTTAGCCCTGCTTAAAAACAGGATCACACTGGAATAATTGCAGTCTCAAGAAATCTAACCTGAGAGAGAATCCCACTAGGGATGGCAATGGCAATATTAATAAAGGGATAACAAACCTTGTATCAATTTTTCATCGGAAGGATATGTATCAGATTGATACCAGGATGATTGATACAATAATATCAGGATTGCCACAGCTCCCAAAATTTATTTCTGAAAGACACATTAAGGATAAAAATCTAATTTTGATATTTGTAGAGTTGAAACTTACAGTGTGATTAGAATAAGAAGTAGGGAGGGTACCCTCCATCCCATAACCTTTCCAAATCAAAAGATACTTCCTTCTGCAATGATTTTACAAGAGTGGAAAAAGCCTTTCTTAAGAATTCTTCTGTTTAGTACCACAACTGAAAGGCATGTGTGTCTGCAGGGAATTAGTATGCTAGGCTAGGCCCTTGGCCAATGGATATTTTTGTAAATATTTAGAGCCAAGTCATGGATCTCCCCTCACTAGAGGTTTCCCTGAAATTCATAAAGATGAGAGGTATGCTTGAATTTGACTTTACTGCTACAGAGGAAGTATATATATAATTTAGACTGGAGCCACATGCGATTTTTAGTGATTAAAATCTTTTTTACATCAAGAATAAACTTAGTACTTATAACAATATTAATGAACTGTAAATTGTGCACATTCTTTTTTTTTAAAAAATGTATTTTAAACAGGAAAGAAAGCAACAGCAGAGGTAGACATGCCAAATAATTCACTGTATCCCTTAATCATAATCTAAACTTGCTATCAATGCATGCACATTAATAAAATGAGGAAGTAATGAATATCCCTGTGTTTCCACAATAAAACCATGGATGTGCTCTGGCTCAATTTAAGAGGGAACTAAGGTACAACACTGTAGAAATTCCAAATTCCTAGACTTCTCTTTCCTAAAGATGAGCACAAACTGGATGGCACCTTTGATCTGGTCATGATACGAAGTTGTGACCTTACAGGGGGCCAACAGGCAGCACCCCGGTTGAACTGGGCTGCCTAAAACTGTTTCCAGTGCTTTCTGATGCGTGCCGAAGTCACGGAAAGCAGGCAGCCAGCCAGCTTGTTTTCCCTCGCCGTCCCACCCCAGGGTACCCAAGAAGGCAATTCCCGGTCACCTTGCGGATGTGCTCCTGCAGTCCCTTGACCCCGTACATCCTCAGCACGAACCAGAGCTTCAGGGAGCGGAACCTCCTGCCCAGGGGGATCTGCCAGTGCTGCAGCCAGAGAGAAGAGCCCGTGTCAGAAGTCACCGCTGCAGTGACACCGCAGAAAGTACGTTCTGCCACGGGTTTGAAGTGAACCACATTGCCACGTCCTACAGACAGGTGCCAGAGGAGGCTCAAACAATAGGAGAAATATCTATTCCTGGTTTATTAATTCCTGTTTATTAACACTCAGCATTTTCAAATTAAAATTAGCAAAGGATGTTGCAATCAGAATAGAAGGGTCACTAGGTGAATCAAATTTTCTTTGTGCATCCTGAATTCTCCTCAAAGGCGTTAGAAAAACAAGTATCTGAGAAACTCATGTACATTGGCTTGTTTAAAGTTGTGGGGCTAGCATCTATAAAGACAGGCATGTTTTCCATTTCAAAACAACAGTGTTTCCATGGTAAAAGATTAAAATAGAGATGCTTTTAATTTTTTTAAATTGTGTTATTCACTATGTTAAAGAAAAACCTCCACAACTTTAGGAAATTTCTTCCTGCTGCCTAAATCGAAAGGTATTGCACATGCAAGGTAATTTCTGCCTTTAAACAATTCTTTTTTCAAAAAACTAAAAACCAATTTCTGTTCAAGGAATGTTAAAAATTTAGCAAGCTGCACCCTTCTTGGAAAGAAACATAAAGTTTGGAGGTTTATGATAGTTATGGAGGATAAAAGTTGTAAAAATACTAGTATATACAAGTAATAGTTTTAATTATTCCATTGGTACTGTACTTACCCGATAATCTGTTACAAGACCTGGAAATTAAAGAAAAAATGTTCACATTACATCATCATCATCACAACAGCCAAAACTTCAATCGTTCTAATCTGATTGAAAAAGCTGCATCTTAGCTGTCCTTTTCATCTGCTACAAACTTCAGCATCATCAGTGTCAAAAGGACCACTGAATATCTAGCTGGGTACTTGGCAGCGTGTTAAATGAAGGTGCTTGTAACCACCTTTGTTCCTTAGCTAGTCAGAACATGCCACTAGCAAACAGTTGACAGAAGAAACATTATTTTCCTTTCTGTTATACAGATACTATGGTGATGACAGACCAAATATTATGTTTATTTTCTTCCGGCAGGGAAAACAAGCAGTAGATAAAACAACTATTATTAATTTTGGTTTAAACAGTTTGCAGAATCCCCAGGCTCACTTCGTAACTCATTCTCTGCTGTGAAATGTCATCACCTTTACCCCAGTGAACTGGTAACATTCTTTAAAATAATCCACCTCTAAATACCTTTTATACTCATACATATATTTGTTGCTAATTCTTCAGGATGTCTAATAAGTGACTGGAAGAATTGACTCAGAATTTGACCTGTTCCTGCTTGGAGAACAGAATCCTTCAATTTTTTATGGTTTTTCTTTTGATGGAGGGAAAGCCCCTTACAAACGCAGATGGACTAAGCCACAAAGCAGTCCAGGGAGGCAAGTAAAGGGCATTATTTGTTATCCTTTATAGAAACACACAGTGTCAGGACTCATCTACCTTTTCTTTGAATCAAGGAATTAAACTGATTGCACAGGAAAGGAAACTTGCACATAGTTGGTTGCTTGCTGTAAGTCAGTGACAGAAATTAAACTGATGTAATATTTAAAGCTCTTCTTTAGGAAGCATCTGCTTAGCTTCCTTCTTCTGCTTTATTTCTCTGCAGTGGAGTATAAGCTTCACAGGAGAGTATGTACTTGGAATCCTTGGGAAAATGCTAAATACTCCTAGAATTGTCAACTGGAAGGTTGAACTGTAGCTTCTGAATTTGACCAGTCTATGCCATTTACATAATTTTCAGCCTTTATGTTTTCTAAGGGAAAAAAAAAGAAAAAAAGACTTTTTCCTGTGTTACAAGCTCTCTTGCCAATATTCTCTCATTTATACAGCCAAAACATAGGAAAAAACATGGTCCTTCTTTCCCTGTAATGGAAGGCCATTGGGTTCTTTAACCTGTTACTATGTTGGTTTCCAGGTGGTAAAAAAGCCCAAACCCACAAGACAACCAACAATCAAACCTGTTCCTGGGCTTCAGGAAATGAATGTGGTTGTCTCTGCTTGGCAATGAGGTAAATTGATAACATTCATCTTCTGCATTGCCGCAGCCGTTTCTGTTTGACAGCTGCAAGGCTGGTAGCAAAGAGAGTGAAGCAACTGGTGACAGATAAATAATCCTACACTCCTGTAAGGGGCTGTGTCTAATGATCCACAACAACGCCTTTCGCAAGCTGTGAAGCAGAATGTAATCAATGATTAGTCCTTGATTCCTTGATTACAAGCCTTAGTCTTACATCTGTATTTAACCAGGAGGAATTGCATTGTGGGAGCGTATGTGGTGTTCACAATGCAGCATAAAGCTGCATTCTTCTAACACTGCCATGAGGATTTGACCTATATCCTGGGTTGCCAGGCAAGCTAGTATAATCTTCCTGGTGTGATGATGCAAATCACATAAAATTATAATTAATGACAAAATAAAGACTCTCCCCTTGGGGACACACATAATTGCCATATGGTTATTAAGAGTAATTGCTCACAGATAGAGATATTTTTCCACTCATTTAAATTCCTGAGTGAGAGATTGAGCGAATTCAGAAATACTACTTCATTAGCTTAGCAAACCGGGACAGGAATGCTCAGACCTGAGAATACTAAGAATTTAAGACCCTCCATTAGAGGAGTCATATTTCCAGGAGGGCTGACATCCCATGAATCACACAGGGATCAATGGGGACTGCAGCACCTTCGTGTAGCAAATTTGACTGTGTTTATTGAAGGTGTAAGTGTGGGTTGGAAGTTTAACCAGAGGATTTGCATTTGTAAAGTGCTGTCCAACTCTTTGGAAAATTGATATTGAATGGGAATGGAGCAGAGAAAAAAATTAGCATTCCTACCCTGTTAGTAATCAGCTGATCTCTTTGAAATCATTATGTTAGATCACATAACATGCTATCGCCCTTCTGAAGGCAAGATCAAGGCTAAAAAACTCTTTTTCCAACTGGGATGATAACGTTTTCAGGTCAGCCAGGTGGCCTTATTGAAACCATGTGTTTTTAAGAAAGGTTTGGTTTTCTTCGGGTATTTTTTAACCCAGGTAAGACCTAAAGTTATTGTATCATCGCTATTAATTGTCCCAAGAACATATTTTCATTTTAATTAAGGCTGGATTTTTTTACCTGAAGAGAAATATTTTTAATGTATGTTAAGTAAAAGCTAATGCCTTAAGTGTATTTGCTGTAACTTGTATTTTTCATTTAAAAAGGCAAAAAAAAAAAAGTATATATTTTTTTCTTAACGATTTGAGCCTTTAGAGGGTGAACCTCAGCTCCAGAATTACTGCATGTTCCTGTTTACTGCACTGTTCCATGTTTGCATTGCTTGGAAATGGAGGAAGGGAATAAAATGCAGGGTTTATACCAGTTCAGGGTTAAGGCAGATGACTCCATTTTTCCTAGGACTTTTTAATGAATGGTGGAATTCCGGATGGTACTAATTTAAATGTCAATGAGTTCATAGCCATAACAGGATACACTTCTGAACACAGATGAGCACCAGCAATTCCAGGAAAATTATGAAGTCGAGTATATGGTGAGACCTTCTACAGATGGTTCACCCTCTTCAAAAAGTTATGAGGGAACTTCCACCACATGTTGACACTGCACTGCTGTGACCTTCTTCACAATCATTCAGTCAATAACCAAATGTGTAAAAATGGGCTTCAGGAGGGCAAATACCCCTCTGCAGTTGCTGGGTATGTGCAAGGAGCAGCACTAATCCATGAAGGAGCTTTGTAGAGAGCCTGAGATTTGTGAGTTCTTTGTGAGCATTTTGTGAAGAGCTTTCATGAGCATTTTGGACAAGACAGAGAGTCTGCTCTTACCGCCTTTCTCTATAGCCAGGGTAAGAGCATGAGAGCGACAGCATAATGTCCCGGGAAGCTATCACTCAAAAACAGAGCACAGACAGCAAACACCGTGCACCCCTTCTTTGCAGTGTCACGGAGTGCTTGGTCCTCACATGGGTTTCCGAAAAATTTGAATCAGAGCTTGCATGAATAGCTAAGAAAAAAGTCACAGACCTTAGAAAGTCTAAAACCAAATCAGATCCTGAAATCATTCTGGAGAAAGATGTGTTGGCAAAGGCAGATGAAGGGACTTTTTATGCAACACCCATTAACACATTTATCTGACAGCCAAAGATCATAAGAATATTCTCAACACTCACACAATCAATCAGTGGTAAGTCTGAAATTGGGGAAATCCCAATACAAAAGTAGTAATATAATGCTTTATGAAATTACTTTCCTTCTATTGCTTTTAACTAACTAAAATCTCACCAGACGTGTATTTGCACTCTAATGAGCTTAGCTCCCTAGAGTGCTCAGAAAATGAAAACAGCCTCCTAAACAATTTGGGTAGTTTAAGAATTGTCATTTTCATCTTAAGTCCTTTTTTTCATTAAATATCAGAGTGCAAACAAAATAATAATAATCTCATTTAAAGATAAAATTACCAGACTCCTGATGGTGATGCTGCAGGTAAAGAGGTTCTAATTTAAAGGCACCTATTAAATCTGATCTTTTTTTCACCCTGTATAAAAAAAGAAAGAAATCAAATTGAGAAATTTAAGAATAAAGACTTGAGGGATTAAATTTCCACAAGAAGTTAAATTGAATGTGTTGAAACTGGCATATTTCCTGAGCACAGCCTGTGCCATTTTCAGTGCTTTTTCACAGCCATATCAGTACTGTACTTACAAGTAGTTAAGTGTAAGGCTCAGCAGGAACGGGCAGCATGACTGCACGACTGCATATTTAAAAACAGACAAGAAACAGACATAGAGGATCTTTTTATGGTGATAGACACTCACACCAGAATGTGAGACTAGCTGAAGCAATGTTAATGTTTGCAGTCAACAGAAGTTGTCTGGAAATTACTGCAGTACAAAGCTGCGTGGGAAGAGCTGTTGCTTCCTAAACACCGTGCAGAGCCACGCTGAGGAGTTGGGGGTGCTGGCCACTGTCTCTCCACACTGCCATGGAAGCAGCAGCAGCAGCAGCTCCTGGAAGGGACAAGCCACCAGTCCTGACTCAGGCTCCCCTCTTGTACCACCCTGCCCGTAGCCGGATCCAGTAGACAATTCTTGACAGACGTTCTACAGCGCAATGTTACGGTGAGAAGCATAACCTACTACTGCCAGCCAGGCGTGACTGGACTGAGGCTCAAAAGCCACCATGTCCCTTTTAGAGACAATAAGCTATGTTTTGCCAGTGGTTAATAGCGAGAGTTTTCTAGTTCATGCTTCATGCTGTGTAAGACTGACTCCCTCCACAACTGTTGGGGTTTGTAGAGGCAGAAGAAGAAGAAACCATAAATCAAAAAGGGAACCACTGTGACATCATTATATTAGGCCTATAAATATATTACGAAGTAAGCAAAAATTATATCAAGACAGGGATACTCTAAATGACAAAATTCCAAACCTTTTTTCTGTGTTTTAATGGTTTAACATAGAAATGTAAATTTCTAAGGAAAAATCAAATTTCCATTATTTTAGTGTATATGTATAAATGCATAGGCCAGTCCATATTCCCACTCTCATTCACATCTAGACTGTGGTCATAAAACATCTTATTCAAACAAAAAAGAAGCTTTCCTCTCCCTAATGGTCAGGGGAGTACCAAGGTCAACAGCTATGTATTTGCCTTCAGGTATGGAAAGTACATAGCTGAAAATAAGTAAACTTATGCACATGAAAAATAGCAACAGATTTTCAGATTGCTCTCAATAAAAACAATTAATAACCCAATTATGTGCTAGAAATGTCCTGCGGACAAAAGGAAGAAAACATTAACTGAAAACAGGTTTAATTAGGATGAATATTTTTAACAAATTCTAAGTTGTTCTACTGTAGTTTGTTTGAAATATTTGATTACTTTGTTATATTCACGTTTCAGTCGATCATTTTGTATGCAGCTAATCCAAGGTACAAGCAGTGTGCTTAGTTGTTTTGTGAGAGCTTAATTTCTTCTCCTGTGAGATGCTGTATTAAACAGCAGTACAGATAACTATTCCATAGGAACATCTGGCTTAGAAGACACAAAAATGACATGGAGGTTTCTGTAGGCAGGGCATGCAGCAAGGGTGCTGCCGCATTCTGCAAGCAGGTCCACACCTTCGGCAGGTCCTGAGTGCTCAGGAAGTCCACACCAGCATGCTGAGTGCTCGAGGTCTCTGCCATAATGGTGGGCACCCGCCTTGGAGCCAAACCCGGGGTGCCTATTGAGGCAGCCCCTGAGAAGTCCGGCGCCGCCACTCAGACGGGACTGGTAAGGAAGGAGAGGTCAGCACAGCTGGTAGCTTGCAGTGGATGCCCTGATATCCTCCTGGAGGAAAGGCTGGCACCTCACAAAGTGTGCACAGGTGGATGACCTGCTGTGGCAGGCACAGGTAAGAGGCTGCGTGGTAGCAGAGGGACTGAAACAGAGGGAGATGTGTGGCACCAGAACCATACACCTACAGTGGATAACTCTGAGCTTGAGACACCTTGGACAAAAGCAGGGCTCGAACCTCCACCTGCCAACATTCAGACCAAAATCAGGTATGATGCTTTAGAGGTTTTAGATGTCCGTGAGCAAAGCGAACAAGGAGAACCTGCACCAGGAGCACATGGTGGTTACTTTAAAAAGAAATGTTGAGTGACTGTAGAGGGCAACTCTCTGTTAAGGGACTCTGAGGCACCCATCTACCAGCCCGAAAGATGTTCTTTGATTACCTCTCAGGATGAAAATCACAAGGCTAGATGATCTCCAGAGGTCCCTTCCAACCCTAACGAAGCTGTGATCCTGTGAATATGTATTTCACAAATCATACTGGTAAACTGGATTTTTTTTAGGCTGGATGTTATGCTAATAGACCAAGACAATAAACCTAGCTTAAGTAGCACAGATTCACGTATCAAGTACTCATAATACAAAATTCACAACGAAAGACCTGGTGAACAAAGTAATGAAAATCTGTAAGACGTGACTTACTTGAATTGCACATCTGCAGCTTTTAACTGCCTCACTATTTTGTGCATTTTTAGTGACAGTTAAAAAGGTGACCTCATATTATGGACCAAAAGGAAAATGTCACTTCAGTTTGTGTTCAAGTAGATTGTTCAAGTTTGTTCAATTGAAGTCAGGAAGTGAAATACAATTTCATTTCAAGCAGTTTTCAAGGCCAGGCTGGATAGGGCTTTTAGCAGCCTGGGCTAGTGGAAGGTGTCCCTGCCCGTGGCAGTGGGGTTGGAAGTAGATAATCTTTAAGTTCCCTTTCGACCCAAACTATTCCGTGTTCCATGATCTACAGGTAGGTATTTCCTGTAAGCACCTTCCTTCCAGATACTGAAACACCCTTCCCAATCAAAAGCTAACACTTAAACCCTGAAAAGAGTAATAAAGTCAAAAATACCAAGACTTTGCAAGATTCTTGTTTTCACTCTCTCTGAACGAAGACACTTCTTCCTATTTTATACTATTCCAGAGTACCAATTAAACAAGTCAGGCAAAACTGACTGCAGTTTCAAGATAAAATCTCTAAAGAACTCTAATATTTGAATATAGAAAACACACCCTTCTTGGGCTGGTTGTATTAAATTCCTTTTTATAGGAAATTGACTGCTCTTTTCTGTACATCAGGAAGTCTGAGAATATTTTATGAAAGGTTTATAATGAAATTGCTTCCAAATCTGACACGACATCAGTGCCACATATTGCACTGAGTAGTTACATAATTACATTACAGACCCAATGGGTAGATTATTTTAATCAGCTCGCAGCAAAAAGAAATTCAAGTGTTTATTGGGGAAAGTGCTGAGGAGTCTGGGTTGTTTTGAAGTCTGCCCATCAGTGGAGCTCAGAACTTTGATTCTGAAATGGTGTTCAGTGTTTACTGAACTCTTTCCATATTACTATAGTTTCATGTTTAACGCTTTTCATGGATCCTAAGAGGACTACATATCCTTCACAGTTACCTTTTCTTACCATCCTTTATCCTTTATTTTTATTTTTCACCTTCTCAGGGAGTGTTAGAGTTGGTAAGATAGGTGAATTTTGGATGTGGGTCTTAGAATTAGCTGGACAATGGACTTGGCTTCAAGTCAAAGAATTTAAGTGTGCCTTTCATCTGTATTAAGTGAATGACCCCTACACATAAATGCCTTGCTGAAATGAAGCCTGACTGGCTATAACTGTGAAACTTTTACTTCGCCTAAGGAGACGTTGCAAGGTCTCTTGAGAGTCCTTGTATTGGAATCTTCCTACCTATGAAAACAACCATTTTATATGATGGCTTATCTAAAACAGCCTCAAAAAACCCAATAAGAAACAAAATGCAGAAAAATTCTTTCATAAGTCTAAAGTCTAAGCTTTACTAGGAATAACCTAAAATCACCTGAGATTGGGAACTCATGGTGTGATTGTATATACCTTCTTTTAGTGGAAAGCCACGTAAAATGCCTTTAACATAGTTCCACAGGGTTTTCAGAGAAAGCAGAATTAATGGAAAACTAAACTGTTAGGAACTAGGCTGTGGTTCCTAACTGTTCTACAAACATTAAAGAGAATGACACTGTATTGTCCTATTTGCAAGTGGCTGTATTTTTAACAATGCCTTTGGGTGATGAGAAAAAGATGGGAGGAACTAGAGAAGGAGTTTGTTTCCATCTTCCTACTTCCTGGTACACAGAGACAGAGCACACTATGAGGCGCTGCCACTACTGATGAATCAGGGGCAAAATGTAAGCCATCTACCCTAAGGAAAAGAAAAAGACCCCATAATGTCTTGGAAGATTTCACGTGCCTACATCAGCTGAAATATTAAAGTAAAAACCATAATATATTACCTGAAAAGTCTACTTTGCTGGGGAAATTAAAAGAGATGGAAGTTAACCAAAAGCAACTGAGTGATCGTTGTCTTACGTTTATTCCTCTTTTAAATAAGGTGACCTATTTCTGGATGGTGCTTTGGAGTCTTCCTTTTTTTCGTTTTTGCAAATTTTGTAACTGAAATGAATGTTTTCATTTGTTTTGATAAATAGTCTGCATTTGCTGAATAGCTGTTTTGCTAATAAGTATCATTAGTTGTGATGCTGGTAAGCATTCAGTTTGGGACAAAATAGGATCATCTACTGTGAAATGTTTTTAACAAACCCATGCTGTTATTACTGCCACGACACTTTGCTTTGTTTGAAAGTATGTCTATGGGTTTCTATTTTGGCAGCTTTTAATATCAAAATGTTGTCTCTGCTGTCATCTGGGGAAATTGAAAGCCAGTACAAAATTACATAAATAGTCCTTTTTGAAATCAGCTGCTTTTCATCAGCCAAATCTTAAACATTTTTAGAAAGGCTTTTAAAAGAATCTAAGCTCAAACAAAAAAAAAAATTATGGAAAAGAAAAGGAAGAAAAAAAGCGCTGTTTAGCATGCTCTTCGTTGCACTGATATCCTTAAAATAAGTTCTTTTTTTATGTTTTAAACAGTTTCAAAATGAGCAAGTATAAAGCTGCAGACTTTTTGGGACTTCTCTCTCCTTCTGGAACATAATGCAGTGCTGCCTATTTCTAAATTTCATGGTTTTGAAACTTGGATTAAATGAAAGTTTGAATTCTCTAAATAATTTATAGGAGTTAAATCTATCCAGTTCTTCTCATTTCAAATGAGAAATTTAAATAAATGTCTACTGCTAGAAAGGAAGACTAATATAACCTCATTTTTATCTCTTGTAATGTTTCCTTCTATTGTAATACTTACCACATAGCAGAGCAGTCAAAATTCACTAGGAGCCATTTGTGAGGATTAAAGTTAAATGAATCTGCAAACTGAGAATGGATAAATAAAAACAGAATTATGAAAGAGAAAAGCATCCATGAGCTAATGATAAAACTTTGTCAAATGGTCTGTGTAACTATGAATCAATTCCTGAACTGGGTCTTTATAATGTTCTTATCGATGTCACCTTATTTAGTAACTGTTGTAGCTAAATCTTCATTTATTTTGGATGTTAGGTATGCAGTTAGGCTAGTGGTATTATCAACATTTTGGCATTTGTTTACAATTATAATTTCTAGATACGTTTGTTATGGAAAAGTATACATCTTATTCTGAACCAAAATAAATAAATAAATCTGCATACTGAGAAGCATTCACTGGAGTTCGTATCACATTTTCCAGTAATAATTCCCTACGCTTTCTACTTCCAAGAATATTCAACTAATACACACAAAATTCATATACAGCATTCAATAATGTGTGTAATTCAGAATCTGCACATCATATTCCTTCAAAAAATTACAACTGACTAGGAAACTTTTTTTTTTTTTTTTTACTGACAGGGTATTTTCTTTCACTAGAAATTATTTTTTCATCTAAATCAAAAAAAGAACCACCAAGGAGTAAGCACTCCCAATACATGTTTATACACCATATGCCAGGCCTGGTTTACTTGACATCTATTTAGGTGGGGCATCAGGAGAAACCCAGGTGGGTGAGATGGACATCATGTGGGAAAGGCTTCATCCACGCTTTCTGTTCTAACAGAGGCAGAAGCCACCACCCTTAAAAAGCCAGGGATGGGGACCTGGCAGCACAGCAACATCTGACTGTTCCATACGGCATTTTTCTGTTCTCATTTGCTTCTCGTAACCTTCCCTGTCACCTGTAAACAATTAACAATTGCTCTAATAAGAGAAGATTATCTGTCTGTCTCTCTATCCATCTATACATCTATCTGGCTGTCACCCTGTGCTATATAAGGTAGGAAATCTGCTCATGGTTGTTAAATATTTACTCTTATGACAAATGCTGGCCCAGACAAGGCACGCTGTTTCATTTCCTTCAGGAACCAATAACAATAATTTTAAAAATATTCCCCCACAGGAAATTACAACAAGCTTCATTTGCTGATAAAAAAGAGCCAGAAAGAAATGCTTTATTTGTGAGGGGGTTTTCCCTCCTCTTCTTCATTAGTCACTGCCTATCAGTGCTGTGTTTAAACTTCCGGCTTTACCAAACAGTAATATTTTCTCCACTGAGGTGGAAGACAAGGACTTATCTGACTGTCTGTGGGGAGCAGCAGGAAATTGAAGTATTCTTATCTAAGCAACTGAATGCCAAGTAGCTCAGCAAGGCGAGGGAAAAGAAACAGCAGTGCTGTTGGGGAATATTTCATTTAGGTCTCTTGGTTATTAAATCCTGGCTGTTTCAGATACAGCTACTGGCTCTATCCTACATGACTTTCAGGATGTAAGAAAAAAACCCACGATATAATGAGCTCATTCATTTGTCAAAATTATTTTTATTCTTTTTTTGTGTAACGTAGAATTAGGATGTCACAAACATGTTTTTAGCAGTATTTTTCTATTTGTTGATTCAGCACTGCTTATTATTCTGAATGACAAACTTCTATAGAGGGGTGCTTGCATACTCCCAGTGTAAACCAATAAAAATTTAAAAAATTAAGTAATGTAATAGAATGTACAGGGATTTGTAGTGCAAAACTGAGGGGCAGCTTACTCAGAGATTCTGGAAGAGCCCGTAATCTTGGGTGCATAAGAAACAGAAATTCTACAAAAGAGGAAGGTTTCAACAGGCTGCTAGAGAAAAAAAAAACAACAACTCATTCACCTCCACTCCATTTAAAAGATGCCTGAATTCAGGGCAGATGAACGCACTCCCCGCATAGGCTGCATCAATATGCATCCAGATATTTTCCTTATTACCTAAAAAAA
>VYZT01033897.1:0-15766 GCA_013400735.1 Pomatostomus ruficeps | reverse complement strand
TGGCTTCCAACAGGGTCAAATCTCGTGATCTCCTTGTCACCCCAGAAAGAGAAACAGGTTTTGCCCCACATGTCCTGATGGCATTAGGGTACATTGCGGCCAGTGTTCACTAAAGCTTCATATCTTTGTGGTTCTGATGTGCTAGGCCATCAGATCTACACTGTCTAAAAGACGCGATTTTCCTGTGCCTCGACCTTGGTTATCATTCCCTCCCTGGGCATATATAGTAAAGGTTCCTTCAAGGGGATCTGACATATTGTCTTCCCTTTTGTTGTACTTGGCAGCTCGGTCACGGGAAGCTGAGGCTACCTTCGCTCTAGAGGAACTCCCTCAGTTAGTGTTTCTCTCCTTGAGTTGACGCACCTGTGCAGCCAGGACAGAAGTGGGTTTCCCATCCTACTTTCTCATGTCTTTTCTATGATCACACAAAAAGAACCACAGCTCAGCTCCTGGGGTCTACCCCCTCTCCCTAGCTAGGGGACGTTGGGCTTTGACTCTGGGGCCTGTGACTTGCACTGGTGCCACATAGGAATTGTTCTTCCTCATCTCCTCCCTCATCTCCCTAATCTCTTCTCTGAGGTCTTCAACCACAGCAGAGACTTGACCCTGCATCGGGCCATTGACCACGCGATCATAAGTCCTGAGCCTGTTGACGACGGAACCCACCGTCTCTTGGTTGTCCTCAGCATTGATCATTGCAATTACGGTGGTATACTGCTGTGGCCCAAATTTTGTTAGGTTCCACAACATCTGCCTTGTGCACTTGACTTTGTCAGGGTCATTATCATGCTGTCCATCCCTCCTAAAGAGTACCTCTAATACTGCCACTTCTCTTAGCTGTTGGATCTCTTTCTTAAGTGTCTTCTAGGTCTTTTTATTACGGTAGTCTATCATTCTGTCTTTGTGAACAAACTTCTCCCTCACACTCATTAAAAGCCGTGCCCAGAGAGAAAGAGACCCTGGCTCCCTTAAGAATACTTGGTTCACAACTGCGTCCTGGGTCAAGGGTCCTAAATGCCTTGCCTCACTACTCTCTAGTTGCAGGCTTGTCCCTATAAGGTCCCAAACCCAAAGTAACCAGGTTGTGTAGGCCTCCTTCCCCCGTCATGCAATGTTTTTATTCGTATTGTGGAGCCTGTTGTACAACAGGGACTTGGTGATGATTACAGGCTCTGGTTCCCCTGCTGGTTGTGAGGGCCCTGGCTCCCCATCATCATTAACTGGACGTACTGATTTGGTCTTGTACTTCCTCCTCTGCACAGGGGCAACTGCTGCTGGCTGGGACTGCCCTTGCTGTTCAGCTGGAACCTGGACGGTTGTAACATCCGTGGGTTCTACTGCTGTACCATCAGACTCACCCTCTTCAAGGCAGGCAGAGGGTTTCCCACCGGCTGGGAAAGTGTACTCCTTCAGCACCTGGCACATCTCGTGTATCTCCTTCACCATTACCCCCACCCTATCCGGATGGTTCATTCCTGAGGTGGGCTGTGGGGCAGGTTCAGGCTCTGGGGCAGGGTCAGGCTCTGGGACAGGGTCAGGCTCTGGGGCAGCATCCCTAGTCCCTGGGGCTGGGTCAGACTTTGGGGCTGTGTCAGGCTCTGGGGCAGGCTCAGGCTTTGGGGCATCATCCTTAGAACCTGAGGCTGTGTCAGGCTCTGGGGCAGCATCCTTAGTCTCTGGGATAGGGTTCAGGGTGGTTATCCAAGGCCATCTCAACTTATCTCTGAATGCTAAATAGAATAGGCCTATCAGCAATACCAGCTACTGTACGATATCGTTAGCATCTAGAGAAAATTTGAACCCTTCAAAAGCTGGTGCAGTAGGCCCAAATAACTGGGTGAAGCGCTGGGAGACAACTTCCCTTGGTGTTATTTCCTCACAATAGGTACCATTATTAAAGTAATTCCAAAAACATACACTTAATGTGTGATAGCTCTGTATCCATGTGCCTGCCTTCAAGAGGAAGTTAAAAATCCATGAATTTCTCACTTTATAGACCCATTGTATAAACCGGATGACAGCCACGGTAGCCTTAATCATAGGACCCATGTCTAGATAAGGGGCTGCAAATGGGAAAAACATAGCCACGACTACATGCCACCCAAACCAAGGTAAGCTAGACCACATGGTGCCACCTAACAAGTTTCTTATTTAGCACACACAGTTAGGTTACCCAGGAACTGTTATTCCTTTTTTCACCCTTTTCTCTCAGTGCCCTCTGGCCGCACGTTGGGCACGAAAATCTGTCTTGGTTTCAAAGACAGGTATTTGCTAAAGAAGGCAGAAGCCTCTTTTAGAATAGGAAAATGTAACCCCCTTCCCTCCGAATTGGCAAAAGTTTGAAACTAAGGGGCTTTCAGGCAATGGTATGAGAAAAGAGGAATAACAGTCCTTTATTAATAAATTATATATATATATATATATGTAAAATGGGACAGACAAAACAACAACAATGGTAACCACCACAAATAAGAACAGACAAACCCACGGACAGTCTCTTCCTGCTCTGTTGGCAATTTCCTTTTGGTGCAGTCACAGTCACAGCCAGCAGGGGCACTGGTGCTCCCGGTGCACAGGGAGGGTGCGATGACTCCCCTGAGAGGGGAAAAGCGGGGCTCGGGCATCCCGAGTTTCTTTCTCTCGAGACACTGGAGTGGACGGTGGAGAGTTGGTAGAAACACACAGCTGAAAACAGAAGCCCACAGTGGAGAAAGATTCTTCTTGGAACTCTAAGCAGTCTCTCTCCCTCTCCTCTCAGTGTCTTTTCTTAATCACTTACCCATTATTGCTTCTTAGCAACTAATCACTCACCCATTATCACCCCTCAGCAACTAGAATGGGGAAAAATTGTAAGACAGAGAGACAAACAAAAAAAAAAAGAAAAGTATCCCAAACCCTGACACCATCTCAAGTGGATTACGAGCTCGTTTTTCAAATCAAGGCATTAAATTATTAAAGGCACAATCAATTCCAACAATGAAAAACAAATAATCAATAACAAATAACCAATGCTTTACTGTGCAATAAGGAATTTGAATTTATAGAGGATATAAAACAGAAAATCTTTTTTCTGATGCAAATTGCTTTGAAGTATTAAAGAATGGGAGATACTTCAGTATCGCTGCATTATGATCCCACATCATGTAAGAACATGCTGCTCAAGTAATAAACTAACTGCAGGCACTACCAGTTCAGATCTGTTCCCTGGCCTCAGGGCTGCTGAAAACCATGCTATAAACCAAACCTTCTATTAAAATTTAGCAGAATAAGATACAGGTCAGACTGGCCCAGGAATTATTTGATGAAAGAAAGACCCTCATAAGGATTTAGACATTATAGCTCTAGTTTTTTTCAACTGGAATCCATAAATGTTTATCCAGTCTTCCTATGGTGTCCTTTGTTCTCTTAGTGGTGTTTATTTTTAGAAACACAGATAACATTCCTGTAGCCATATTAGACAAAAAAGTAAAGGAGATGACACAGTGATCTGAACTTTTATTTGGATTTTCTTTCAGTATTTATAAACACCAAAGCAATCCATCATTGGCTGTCAATGCGAAGAAATTCAAACTTGTACAAAATACCCACGCTGATGTGGTGTATTTAATATAAGGCAGACCTATGGTGTACAAGACAGACTCCCCAACAGTTGTTTGTAGGGTTTTTGTTGTGTGGTGCTTTTTATTTTTTTAAAGGTTTTTGCTACTGTAGGACTATCACCAAACCCTCCAAGATCAAATGGAATTTTTAAAGTGGAAAAGATTGAAGGGAAATGTGTCTAAATAAACAAGACAGAGGTTGTCTTAGTGTGAGAAATTTCTTAGTGTTGTGAAACAAACATTTGTTATAAATAAATGCGTGAAATTCGTGCTCAAATATGTAATATCAGAATATGTATTAAAGACAAGCTAAAATCAATGTTAAAGACAAGCATAACTTGCCTTTGAAAAAGAGCTGTAGCAAACCCAGGAGCCAGCATCCTGCATTACAAAACAGAGCTACAGAGACTGTCAGCTCATCAAGAGGCTTTTACTATCTACATTTTTCGGAGAAGACTTCCCGGCAGAGAAGATTGATGTAATCACCGAGAACCCCCTCCCAGCGTGAGCATTAATGGCCCCAAGATAAGGAATATCACCGCCATCAGTCCATATCTCCCAGTGATGAAGGATTAATCAACAGCAGGATACGTTTTGTCCACCCCGATTCCATGAATAGAATCTTCCTTGAATATGCTGGATAGCAAAGACAACACCCTATATCCGGACTATATGAGAAAAACTGTATAAAAGTAGACTGTTGGAGGCAAACGGTGTGAACGGAGGGAGGTCTGATGCGATAGAGATCAGACTTGTGTTCACCCAGTACCAACCCCGGGCTTGGTGCTGTTCTTTTCGATCGTGGCATTGCGTGTTCGAATCCTCGGACACAAAATAAATTTTATACGTGTTTTAATTTGAATTGGGCTTTTTATTTATAACACATTCATAAGAGAATTCAGCTTGAGAAAACCAGGCTTTACACTAACAAAAGACGGTGGTAAAAATAATCTCCACAGAGAGAGCAACAAGCAAAGCGTGGTCAGGAAGGTGGTGGGACAATAAGTGTCAGCGGGTCCCTACTCTGCAGGGTCTGTCACAGCTTTCACAGCCAAAGGAGCTGGGACAGCAGGAGCAGGGAGCTGCCGGGGGCCTGAGCAGCACAGATCGACACAAGGACCACACTTGTGGTCACGAGAGCACAGGCACCCTGCAAGAACCCCTGCAGAATGCTCCGTGAGGCCTGTGCATCCTGCTTTGGTCCCTTGCTTTAGCAGGCAAGAAGGAAAAGGCTGATTGAACAGGCAGCTGATGTGGCTGAGCATCCAGGCTCTCTGTTCTGTTCGGTACTTAAAGCACCGTAGGAGGAAGGGTGACGCTGTTTTAAAAACTCAGCTTCAAAAACAAACATGCAACAAAGACAGGAGTGTATTCATCCCCTCCTATCACATCTGTGCCCTGCAGGCAATGTTCTGAGAGAAGTCTGTGAAACTTGTACTCGCAGCTATCTCAGACAGCTCCACCTAGAACTGTCTCAGCCCTGGCTCTCCTGGAGCCTGACATGCTGCCAGGGCTGTGTACGTGATCCCCTCGTGTTCCTACGCACTCCTAACTCTGTTTAACTCGCCAGCATTTACAAACACACCATGCAGGAAAACAAGGTAAACATGAAAATGGGCTCGGGAGGGCGATTTGCATCCACTGTGCACATTTGCGTGCACTGCAGAGGTGCAGGGATCCAAACATGCCGTGCCCCGAGGCTCTCGGGCAGGACCGTGCTGCTCTCGGCCCTGAGCAGCTGAACGCAGCCCTCTGGCATCACTCTGTGATGCTCCTGCACTGCAGATGCTGCTGCGACTCCAGCCCGTGCACTGAGCTGCTTCAGTGTTAACCAAGGATTCTGTACATGTTTTACAGCCACAGCTGAGCTCCATGCTACTGTGGCTGCTGCATTACCTCCATCAGTTGCTGAACTGGCTGTTGAAATGGCAATTGCTTGTGCTAACGTGTCTCTGGCAAGCCCTGCCCCGTGCCACTCTCCGTCCACCCTGCCCTGCCCCTCTCCTTGGGAGCACTTCTCATCCCGCTATTCCTCCGTTCTGCTTGCTCAGGCTCTGTGTCCCCGCTTCACCCTTCCCATTTAAGGCTGAGCACAACTCTTGCCAAGCCCCTTCCTCCTGACATCCCAGACACAAAAGAAAGAGCAGCCCATCCCTTTGTTTCATGTAGGAAAAGACATACCATGCAGACTTGGGGACAAAGTTGTCCCATGCCAGTGTCACAAGTGCTGTGTGCACAACACAGTCTCTCAAGGCTTGCACAGACCTTCTCTTATGAAGAAGGCAAGTCCCAAGGAGTGTTTGCCTTTCCAGCTGGAATTTGTTACTAGAAAGTGTCGTCCCGAGCTATGTGGGCTCAGGGGTGCTATGGGAATTCAGTGACACAAACCCCATGTTCAAAACAAGGGAGTTTATGACTAACTGCTAATGGATGCCCTGTACCAAACATTACAAAATATTTATCCCTCTTTCAGATCCTTAAAGCTGAGCTTATTCCTTGAGTCTATTGGGAAAAAAAGGAAGAGTTCATCTGTACAAGTACTTACTGCAGAATTAGTTTTGTGCATTGGACTGAGCACAAATGAATTGATTTGTCTAATAAAATTATCAGTTTATATATTTGTCCTCATGGTTGTTAGTCTGAGCAGAGAGACTACAGTTTTACAGCTAGATAGGGGGATGCCTTTTAAAAACATACTCTGAATGCTTCATTAAAATTTTTTTGGCATAGCTGAGGTTTCCTGTGTTCTGAACACTGCACAGACAAGAAGTGCCTAAGTAAACAATGGCGCTTTACTAAAAGCACAACTCTATACAAAAGAAAAACTTGGCAATAACATGGCCTAGCAGAGAAGTTGTGTCAGGGGGAGATTGCTGAGTGGGTTTGGCTTGTTTGTTAACCTGCAAGTGAGGTACAAAGCTTTGCTGCTGAACAGGTCATTCAGAGATGGGTGGGTAAATATTAGTTTTTTCCTCATCTGCAGTTTGTACAGGAAAGTTGACAGTCTTGCTAAGCAGACAGCCCTAAATGATACATTTTTTGTACCCCAACCAGAAGCACTTACATAAAAGAACTGCCACCTGGTTCTCCCCAGGGGCAGATAAATCAGAGCTGTGCATTTGTGAGCACGAGTTCCATACATAAACATTTAGGCACTGTGATTTACTTGTAGATAGCTCCAGCATGGTAATGCTCATTTATCTTCCATATTTCAAGGGCAGCAGAAGAACTATGTGTTGGGGAAGCTGGAATAGGGAAAACGTATAAATATGATTACCTAGCAAAAACTGTAGGTGAGATTGAAATGAAGACAAGCTTTGAGTTACCCAACCCCAGTTACTGAACAACCGGAAAACAATAGCATGGCTGGCTGGAGGTAATCCCCACTTGATTNCTTCTCTGGCCTGCTTGGAGCTGCACCGTGCAGCTCCAAGTAAGCCTTTCTTTCCCCAAGCCTTCGGCAATAAACCTCATGTTCTAAAACCTAAACATAGAGATCTCCGTTTGTTCCGACCGTCCAGCGGACACAGAGAATCCTACAACTATGCTCAGTATGACAACATTTACAAGAGAGTTTATGCAGCCAGATTTGCCCACTTAAGGCCCTCACTTTGTATTTAGAGCTGTTGCAGCCATGCAGAGTCTGCTGGCATGAGGCACCACGAGGCACCGAGCCTGGGTCAGGGATGTTTGATAGCTTGAGCAAAGCAGAGGCAGGATGATCACTGGAGAACATTCATGGTGCAGGGAAGGGAAGGGAGAGCAAGTGATGAGATGGTGACAGACTTGTGTTTTTGAGCTGTGCAATATACAGGGCTTTAGAAGGGACGAGCCCCCCACACACTCCCCCAACATTTGAACTGGTTTTGCAAACTCGTTCACAGCAAAGCAATCAGGCTGTACCAAACCTCTATGTTCACAGCTCTGTCTGAATTTAAAGCACGTCCAAGGCATGTTGAAGCTGAAGACCTGGATAATAAACTGGGTCAATCATACAAAGTACAAAATTTAAAAAGGAACATGTATCCTTGTCTAGTGGGCAGGAGGAGATGACAACAATGGCTCAGCAGTGAGAATCACTCACACACAAGCTTATTGAAGCCTCTCTTCCTGGCTGTTGAATATTCGTTCTGGGTGCAGTAGAAGTACCATGATGGAGACACAATTTTGTGATGGAAAGTCCTGTTCCAGTACTGTTAAAGGCCTTCAGCATCAAACCTGTGAACAAGCTCTGAACAAGCCTATACAGGAACGAGATGGGTTTTTTGCTTGGTTGGTTTGTTTAATTGTCCTCCACTTTCACTAATGACAGTGATGATCAGTCGACTGCTTCTTTTATTGCTCCTTTACCCACTGGAGCCTTCAATCTTTATGATTTATGTGCTGTAGTTATCAGCAGTCCAAATGCTGAAGTAGTGTGTCACACACAGAAAATGTGACATTTCTTTCTTCAGAAAGAAGGACAGTCCAGCATTTATACCTGGTAGGGAGGTTTAAAATGCCTGACTCTCTTGGCATTTCTAGTTGCCCTGCATATTTCTCATATAACACATCATTACCAAATCAAAATCATCAAACTTCTATTTGTTATTTCCTGCAAAATTAGAAGAAATTAATCTCTTCTACAAGTATTTTGCATTCTTCTCTTGTTTAGAAATGTCAGGGTATAAACAGAAAACAACGTAGTAGCTTGTTTCCATTTTTGCTTCCCAGAGTGCACTGAACAAGTGGCCTCTTGCATACTGGGGACAAGAGAAAAAAGTGATACAAGTAATAAAAATGACAATTCTACTATTTGCAGACTTCTCACATACAGAACATTCTTCAACATTAGCAAAGCTAAATCCATGCATTTAAAAAATAAAACCCTTCAGAGAGTCTAAAAAAGCCTTAAGCAATTTCCTCCATCCCTCTAGAACTAAAGATGCCAAATTTTTCAATACAATACTATGCAAACTAATCTCCCCTCTAAAATGCCTTCTACTTGCCAAGATTTTTTTTCCTGTTTCTTATAAAACAAACAAAAGCTTGTTTTGAAAGAAATATGAAAAGAACCGAAGGAATTGTGTTGAGCGAAAAGTCCTGCTTTTTTACAGTACCCTCACTGTACTCATCTGGAAAGTATCTGGCAAAGAAATCCATTGATAGTTTAGAAAAGTCTTTTATATGTCCTCACAGGCTTAAGAAGGAAAGTGGAGAGCATACACATTCTGATCTAATTGTACATCCTCTTTGTGTTATTGCCATTTTGCAAAGATGGGAGTACAGCACACAATACATGAAAAGAAAAAGCCTCCTCTGGTAAGGCTGCATGAAACTCAGGTTGGTAAAACCAGTGGGAGAAAGGGCCAGTTGCATTTACAATGAGTTGTCCAAATAAATATAGAGGAAGAGCAGCGTGTAAATCCTGCCTCCAGACTGGAAGTGAGGCCAGAGCAGGGAACATGCCCTCTGTAAGCAGAATTACACAGTGTATGTCTCTCCCCTGGGACATAAATCTAAAGCATGTGGGACACAGGGGAGGAAATGATGATGCCTTTCATGCATATTTATGTAAATTCTATGATTACAGTAAGTAATCAAACCAGCAGCATGCAAAGTTGAACATGCATCTTCGAAGAAATGCAAATATTTGTATAACAGCTTAAGTGGGAAACATCTAGGACAGTTCTTTGCTCAGAAAAAAATTAATTTTCAAATGGCTGATCATTGTAAAGTTGGAAGCTGCCTGTTTTATTAGAATTTGAGCATTCAGCAGACCTCTGAGGACCTAATTCCCTTCCCTGCTTACAGGAATCAAATTCTCCTCAGAATGAAAACTTAACCTAAACCAGTATAAGTTGCCTAATTACTATGGTGTGTATATCAAAATCCCAATTTTCTGGTTTTAGTCTTCTTAGTATTTGGTTTCCTGCAGCTTCCTGCAATGACAAATACAAGGGCTCCAATGCCCTTTCCTGCAAAGTGGCCACAGTATTGCTTTCTCACTCCTTCCTCAAATATGCAAGAGGTACATGCAAGATTCAAAAAAAATTAAAAACAATCTTTCTTAGAAAAAGACATTATATGAACCATTGCACTATATTCTTTGGCAGATGCATAGTCTCAAACTTTATTTTAAATCTGTTAAAGAAGTTAAAACAGGTTGCAAATGACTCAGACTGAGCAGAGCTTTTGGGAATGCTTTCTTGGCTGTCTTGCAATCCAGAACTAAGAAGAGATAGGGGAGGAAGCATCAGGGGGATTTTTTTTTTGCAGGTAGTTTCATGTTTTTAGCACAACCAGACTGGATTTCCCAGGCTGTCCCTGCTGTCTTTAAGGTTCTTCATGTCCTGGAAACTTGGGTGGCTCAGCTGTGCAGCAAGCAGGGTACTTGCAGAATTCGCAGTGTCCGTAGGATCAAACCGGTGGTGGACCGTCGGGACAAACGGAGATCTCTATGTTTGGGTTTTAGAACATGAGGTTTATTGCAGAAGGCGTGGGGGGAGAAAGGCTTACGAGGAGCTGCAGGACACAGCTCCAAGCAGGCCAGAGAAGTGAGGAAGAAGAGAAGGAAGAGAGCAGAATAGAATAGAATGACCAGAATGAGTGTTTACAATACAATAAATCATCTTCTGTGTTGAATATTTTAATTTCCATTGACCAATCTAGACTAAGCTACAAATCTTACAACATTTGCCTACAGTCTATAAGAATCATTGCATTAGCCTATGGCGTTACATTTCAAACTCTAAATGTTGCTTTTTGGACCCTCTGATGGGTTTGCAGGGTCTTCTCTGACCCTTGGACCTGCTTGCAAGCTGAAGGCATTGTTCAATCAAATGGGGATTACCTCCAGCCGGCTATACTATTGTTCTCCAGTTGTTCAGTAACTGGGGTTGGGTAACTCAAAGCTTGTCTTCATTTCAATCTCACTTACAGTTTTTGCCAAGTAATCATATCTATACAGTTTTCCTATTCCATCTTCCCCAACAGGTACTCACTAAGAAGAAAGGTCACACTGCTGAGGAGCACAAAGCAGTCCTCGAAATACCACCAGTCACTGGTATGAACGTCCGGGGGTGATTTGTCCATACTTTTATTTCTGATCTATAGTGAGGGCTAAAATTTGTTTTGAAGGATCTGTTTTGGAGTGCAGTGCACATCTGTGGAGGCTGCCGTGCTGATGACATTACAGGATGCCTGGCAGTCCTCGCTGTCTTGCCACGTGCTCCTCCCAGCTGCAATTCCATTTTAGCCATTCCTCCAGCTCTCTAATAGGCTAGCAGAGCTTGAGGATACAGATGTTAACAGCGCCCATCAGTTCTGAACAAAAGCAATTACAAATAGGAATCAGGTTTCCCTTTCCTGAACCGTTGACTGCTCATGTCTTCCTAGTGATAGTAATTAGGTTAGACTGAGTTACCATTGTAAAGCCAGGCTATTGCCTGTGAATGTCTAAGTGACTCTCACGCAGCAGAAGTGCCTCACTGCCTCTCCAGTAATCAGGTTTAGACACAGAAGGGTGCTACGTTCCTTCACTTTCTTTGATTTCCTTCTACTCACTGCCTATTTTATCTCCCCATCTTTGCATTCTATTCTGATTAGAGCTTCAAATGGACAACAGCATTGCTACCAGATTGCTTTTGCATGGTGGGATTTGGGTCTTTTTTCAGGTTAAGTAAACTGGACAAAAGCTTTAGTAACAGAGATATCTAACATTGCACAGAGAAATTCCAAGAGCTGCTTGTCATCTGTTGGCTAGGGGAACAGAAAACCCCCAGACACATTTTAAAAAAATTATTTTTCAGTAGAAGAAAAACAGGATTTATAGGATTTAGACTGAGCTAACATACAATGGAATATTATGTCTCTCAATCCTCACTCATTCTTTATTAGTCTTACCTACTTTTTAATAGTTACTATAGCATCCCACTTCTCTCATGGAATATTGTATAAACTGTATTTCATTGAGGATTTTAAAGGTTTTTTTATTTCTGCCACTTAATTCTGTCTAAGACTAGGGGGACAGAAGTCAGCCCACTATATATACACCAGTAAAATCATATCATCCCATTGGATTTCTGTAGCACTCACCCAGAATTTTAAGCCCAAAAAAAGTGATCTGACTCTATCCTATAATTATCATTCAAAATATACTGTTCAAAGGCATTGGCCAAGGTTCATGTATAAAGTGTGTGAGAGTCCTCTAAACTAAAGGTATTTCATATGGTTAGTTCAGAAAAGAACAAGCAAGCTCTAGCACTATTAGTCAGTCCAGAGCATGGATCACAGCCTCTTGAGACAAAACCTTTCCAGCCTTCTGCTAAAGCCTTTCAGCAAAAGTAAAAATTAAACCTAGATTTTACTATTTCTGACCTTTTATTGTTCTTTGTAAGTTGGCATTCCTCTGGTGAAATACAAGTCAAACCATCCATTTCACATCTAGCTGATTACTGCTTGTGCAGTTTTATTATAGATCATGGAGTCTCATGCCTTGTGGCAGTTAATGTAGTCAGCATTTCATAAAGAACTGAAGCCTGCCCATAGATAGATGTCCCTAGATTGTGCTTAAAATCCGATTTTTACACACAAACCACACAATGAATCCATCCATTTGTACTATTTGGGGTTTACTTGTGTCTTCCAGATCTGATGCCTCACAGATCTCAACATGCCTGAAGTTACCCTTTCTTAAACATGGGTTTTCTCCTTCCTGTCTGCCTGTAAGGAGAAACTTACTCTTACCTGTATTCCCTTTGATAACACTGCTTACAAGCTGACCCTTGCTAGAAATGCAATGATTAGGTGGCATACCCTTACAGTTCTTGCACACTTGCTAACAGCATCATGAGACAGCGAGTCAGTACATACCACTGGATGGTTTCAGGCACAGCAACGTCCATTGACATATTATCTATAGATTCCTATGCAAATCCTAATAGCACATCTCTTAACCACAGTCTGTCAAGCAAAACAACCTCTTAGATCTTTTATTTTTCCGCTGGAAGAACCTTACATCGAAATTAGCACTGCCAGTGGTACAATTATGCATACATACATTAGACAATCAAATAAAACCCCTTGGGTAGTCTGTACTGACAGGCTGTGATGACTGGCCTACTTCTTAGATTGGCAAATCCTATAACCTAAAACTTCTACAATCTAAACTTCTCCCTTTGGGTTCACCAAATTACTGACTGCTGCTCCCTATACAGCAGGATTTGGTAGATAAAGTGCAGGGACAACTGGTTTTAATAGACCAGAGCAAACATGTAAACACTGAGCCAGGTCCTCCAAAGACATCTAAAGCAGCACCCAGAGAAGCAGGGCCCAGCTCCAGCTGCCCACTGTATCCTGAACCTTTCTGATCTGAAAGAGGCTCTACCCACCCAAAAAAAAAGCATTTAACAAATCACAAATGCAATACTTGTAATAAAAACTATGAAATGACAAACACACGACACCCAGTGATCCAGTGAAGAGCAAATTTAAAGTACATTTGTTTTTATTTCCAGAATGGCACTACTGTCTTTGTTAACTCAAAGGAGAATCACAAATGAAGACAATACTCAAACCAAAGACGAAGATCAGGTTTCAACTGCCTTTTTAGTATACTCTAGATATAAATTGTTTCTTGACTTTGGAAAATGTTAAATAACTAAAAGCAGCAACACCAGCATTCCTAACACTCTGAAAACCTCATGCTTCAAACAACAGAAGTGTTGTTACTGATTGCCATGATGTTATAGTTGCATGACTTGGCAGGAAGTACATGCAGTTTCCAGGACAAACTGAGGTGCTGCAAGAGAAGTACTATGGACTGCATTCTTTCTCCTCAGCTGAAAAGAGAAAAAGCAGTCAAAGTATATACAGACCCCTGACATACAGCAGATCACTTCCAAGTCAAGAAATTACCTGTGTAATAATTAAAAGAAAAGCCACAGAAGTTACAACAAAATCCTGAAGTTGCTCTATAGTTACAAATCTGGAAGTTAAGGATGAGATTTGAGACAGGCATACAGATGTCTTTTCTAGCACAGGAAATTAGGAAGATTCCAAATCTTTATTTAGCAAATTTCACAACTATTGCAATGGTCCAAGAACTTGTAGGAAATGTCATCCTCTTATGCTGTCTGTAGTTTTGCCATCTTCTCTATTGATACAGGATTTGTTTTATGGTTTTGAAAAGCAGTTTTGCAGTCCAGGGGCCTACATTGTTAACTCCTTAATACCCTTTGACCTGACTACTTCTGCACTGTTACCTGTAGCTTCAAGGCTGACCTGATCCAGTGGTTCTCCTTCAATCCAATGGGTTAAATTTCTTCTTAAAAGGAAAGAACAGGAACCTTAATTTGCATTACCAGCAGTAACGCATACAAAATATTACAGTGAATGATATTACAACATATTTAGTGATACTGCAGGATACCACAAATACGAGTTCTTTTCCAATTGTAAATATCCCCACAGAAGTGCAACACATAAAAAAAATTACTATTTTTTTTTTCTTTTTCACATAACCCTTTTGACAGGTTGTCTTTCAGGATTTCAATCTGCAGCACATGGGCTTTTCTTTGACACCAAGAAATTTGTCACCTTTAACATCAAGTTAAAGGAACAACAGAAAGGAACGATGTTGTCCTGAGTTTTGCAGTTTTTCAATGTTTCTCTTTGCTGTAATACTTTCTCACGCATGCTGTTGTAAACATGGCCATGTTTTTGCTAACTATCCTTGTTGTTTTCATTCCATTCTCCTAGGCGGAGACATGTGATGGATTTGTCTTTTGACCAGTGTGATTGAGAGGTGGTAATTTCTACCTCCAATCCACGGTGATTTCTAAGAACATATAAATAAAGGTGAGAGGGTTCTGCCCTCTCCTTTTGCTTGCTCTTTTTGGACCCTCCTTTGGCTCTCTCATTTCGCTCTCTCTTTTGGCTCTCCTTTTTGGCTCCTCGGCCTGGTTGGCTACGTGTGTTTTTGTCCATACAGTGCAGGGACATCGACAGAACAAGAGTCTTATCCAGTAAGCCAGGAAGAGATTTCTGTACCTGTTGATGCATTTTACTCTCTTATAGAAGGGTTATGTCCCAGAAGAAGAAAAATTAAGATTCATTGCATCTAACCATACCTCAGACTCTTATGTGCCTCTTCTATTCTTTAAAACTCAATGCAGCCTTATCTAGCTGACTCCATGCACAGTGATATCCCTCCCTCAGCTCCCATGCAGGATTTGCATTCCTGCTCAGTGCGTATGTTTAATTTTGGACACATGCACTCATTCTAATGAGGAATAAAACCCCTGGGTGCTGAGACTGATCTGATAAACACCACTGAATGCACAACTGCAGGCAAACTCGAAGCATGTTTGCTTACTTCCCACATCAGGTTCTGTCCAGTGAAACATGACTTGAAATTAAAGGGTAAGCAAAAAACCTAATAAGGGGAAAGGAAGGAGAAGGGACATTAAAACAACTTTCTTTAACCACCCTCTTTGTCATTCTCCAGACTGTTCCTGTTTAATCTTGCCTTGAGGTATTCCTTACTAGACGTTACATGGAGTACAGCACACAGGGGTAGGAGCACTTGTTCTCTCTCTCTCTCTCTCTCACACACACACACACACACAGAGTTCTGATGGAAGAACAGGATTATTTCCTGAACTGCTTCACTCAGTGATAGGATCATTCAGTACCTCTTTCTCTTCCAGACCTCCCAACAAGGCTTTACTTGAGTATTCCGCTTAATGTAGCTTTAAATGTGTGAAATTCACCTATCTACGTTGTATTAAAAGATCAGGCAAAGGAATTGAAAAGTCTTTGGAAACAAGAAATAGAAAGAACTACTCTCCTTCTGCACATCCTTGCCAGTCCTGGGGTTTACATAATGGGGAATAAATTGGGCTGCGTGAGGTCCATGAACTGGCAGTCAGAGGAATTGTATTCTGCCTGGTCCTTATCAGAGAACGATTACTGGTTGTTATTTCTCCCCCAGCTTCAAACCTGGGTTTTATTAGCTACCAAAACAACCTCTGCAGCTCAGTGGGAAAGTCACCCTGAATTACCTTCCTGAACATTTTTCTGATTTCAAATTCTCCATGACATGATAAAAAATAGAGCTATTTTGGGAAAAAGACAAGATGCTTTATATTTGGCACTATTGCGTTGTTGCCTTGAGTTTTGCAGTG
>VYZT01033893.1:3031-25280 GCA_013400735.1 Pomatostomus ruficeps | reverse complement strand
CAGAGGGATAGGCAGGTGTCATTTCATTTCAAATTTCAAACATTACCACTTAGAGGTAACAAAATACTTTGTCCCCCCAGCCTAATCCCTACACTGGTGTTTCTCACCAATCCCTGCACTGCTGTTTCTGTCTGCCAAACCCCAGACCTGCACGGAGCACAAATGGGTTCATCTCCCAAATGCCTCTTGTAAATTGTTCTCTGAGTTCTTCTGCGTGATTCAGAAGGACAGAAGTCCTGTAGCAGCCAGTGGAGCCACTGTCCCCAGGTCCCTGGCGGGCAGGGCCTGTGCAGAACCTGCAGCCCTCTGCCCTGCACGGCTGCCTGGGCAGTGCGGGGCAGCTCGAGGCTCTGTCACGCTGCACTGGTGGCCACGTGGGTTTAACCAGCTGGGCACTGCCCCGGTGTTGCTGGGTTCTCACTACACCAGTGATTCTGTGCCCTCACGTGCTGCTCTCCATGAGCAATTTCTTTCCTCTTAATTCCCCATTCTCTTGTTTGTGAATATAAATATTTTTGGTATAGCTCATGCCTTCAAGGTGAAGTGGTGGTGTGTGAAGGCACTGTACAAATCAGCCTTTCAGGATTTTTAAAGCTTGTGTTTTGTTCCCCTGAGCTGAGTCAGACCAGAGCTCCTGTTAAATGCTGACCAATATCTTTTTCTCCATTTCTCCAATCAGTCTATCCCTTGTTTTTTTTAGATAACCGATGTGCTAACTGCTGTTGCCCTTTACTTGGCAATCCAGGACTTCAACAAAGTTGTGGTAAGCCGACTTCTCAGTGTTGCTGGTCCTCTTCTCCCAGCAAATATAATTACTTTGGGCCAAAGAAAAAATGTGCCAGAGGATGTGGTGTCATGTCCTTGTTGCAGTAAATCTCGTCATATTTTAATGATGAACAAACAGGACTGAATGTGGTAAACAGCTGAGGCATTTTAAATTTTGTTGTGGCACTATTACAGTGTCTGTAGCTACAGGCTGAGTGGTGATCACAGCAGTGTACAATCTTCTGCAGCCTGGCTGTTATACCTCAGAGAGGGTTTCTTTGCACACAGCATGAGGTAATACACAGACTAGAGATGTGTAAAGGAAGGAGTGAAAACTTCCAACAGTTCTGAAGTGACATAAATCATTCTAGTGAGTGTGGTGAAAGTCTGACATCAAATACTACTTGTTCCCTTCAAATTATAGGGGTGTGTATTTGGAGGTGAGGGATTCCTCCCAGCTCTCAAAGAAGATTTTGTGTAAGCAGTGCTGTGCTGGGGTGGGGATTGGGGGTTGGGGATTGGGTATCGACATCAGCAGGGAGACTACATTTTCTACAGCATCTCTCTGGTCTCCTGCCCAGCTCCGTGCTTGTTCCTTGCCCTCAGACTTTGAGGTTAAGGAAATAACTCAGGATAGAACTGCAGCATGTAAAAATTCCACGTGTGAGTTACTCTGGTGGTTGAGAATTTACCACCAGCATCTCTGTCCTTCTGTCTCACCATAACATCATTCAGTCAGTTCATATTTCAGGTTTCTCTTTTGTCTCCATTGAGAGCCTCCTAGAACCAAAGAGATTGAAGAGAGATTTGTCACAGAAGTATCCATCTTTAAACAACAAAGACTGTGTACTTGTGGGGTTTGGGTTTTCAGGGGCTTGTGTCGCTCTCAGTGAATTTATAAAGTTATAAAGTTTCTAAAGTATATAAAGTTTATAAAGTTTCATTAGAGATCGGGAGAGGCGTTAGGAAGACTGAGTATTGAACTCTAGTGTGGTGAGTTCACTGGTAGCTGTGTCAACACATAGACACAGGTAATTAAGGAAGTTTAGACAAAGAGAGATTATCTGCTTCCTCCTGATTCTCACTTCAGTTGTTAAGTATTTGGGAAAAGATAGGGTTTTTTTTTTTGTTCTCTACAACTCCTCACATAAGTTTTAGTTCACACCAGGGGCTTGAATATGCTCCACAGTGTTGTGGTTTTAGTAGTGGGGAGGGGGCCACAAAGATGGCTCCTGTGAGAAGCTTCTGGAAGCTTTCACCATATCCAGCAGAGCCAATCTCTGATGGCTCTGCAGATGATGGACATGCCACTGGCCATGTCTGGGCCAACTGGAAAGGTTGGTTATGCCTCTGTGATAACATATTTAAGAAAAAAATCAAAACAAAGGGTGCAGGAAGCTGATTCTAGCCAGAGAAGGAGGAGGAGGTGAGAACATGTGAGGGAACAACATGGAGACACCAAGGGCAGGGCAGAAAGAGGGGCAAGAGGTGCTCCAGGCACTGGAGCTGAGATTCCTCTGCAGGCTATGGTGAGCCCATGGTGAGGCAGCTGTGCCCCTGCAGCCCATGGGGATCCAGGGGGATGCAGAGATCCACCCACAGCCCGTGGGGATCCAGGGGGATGCAGAGATCCACCCCCAGCCCGTGGGGTCCATGGGGGTTGCAGAGATCCACCCCCAGCCCGTGGGGTCCATGGGGGATGCAGAGATCCACCCACAGCCCGTGGGGTCCATGGGGGATGCAGAGATCCACCCACAGCCCGTGGGGTCCATGGGGGATGCAGAGATCCACCCACAGCCCGTGCAGAAGGTGCTCACACTGGAGCCGGTGGATGCCTGGATGGCTGTGATCCAGTGGGAGACCCAGCTGGAGAGAGAGGGGCCCCTGCTTCCATGCTGGAGCAGTTTGTCCTTGCAGGACTGCACCCCGTGGACGAGTAAACCCAGGCCATGGAAGTTCACAGAGAATTGTCCCTTGTGGGAGGGACCCCATGGCAATGCAGGAGGGACCCCTCTCCCTAAGCAGTGGGAGAAGATTCTGGAGATGGACGGACCTGAACCCCCACACCCTGCCCCCCCACCACTGGTGGTGGGAGAGAGGGAGGGGGGTGGGGGGAAAGAATGGTGTCTTTACGGGTTTATTTTACTTCTCATATCCTCCTTCTAACTCCGGTAGTAATAAATTTCACTTTGCAACTTAAGTTGAGCCTGTTCCGTCCTTGGAGCGTTTTCTCCCAGTTCCTTAACTTAACTCATGGACCCTTGTGTTAAATTTGTTTTTTCCCTTCTCCTTCCTTCCTCTGCCCAGTTGTGGCAGGGGAGGGAATGAGTGAGCAGCTGCAGTGGGTGCCTGGCCTTTGGCCAGGGTCAAACCACGACACACAGTAACAGAAACCCCAGGTAACTGGCTGAGTAATATGAAATGGAATTACAGAAGTAGTACAGAATAATGACTTTCCTCTTCTGACAGTCTTTGATCATTCTTCTTTGTTCAGTTCAAAAAGCAGAAGCTCCTAATAGAACTGGATAAATATGCACCAGATGTGGCTGAACTCATCCAGACACCCATGGAGATGCACTACATCCCCCTCAAGGTAGCACTATTGTAAGTATTGCTCTTGTAGGCTGCAGTGGGCTGCTTTGGTTTCTCAGCACCCTTTGGAGTTTGTCTCATTTGGGCCTTCAAAAACTGTCAAAAGTTGGGTTTCTTTCCCGCAGAAATTCTAAATTTCCTATTGGCCCTGAATACTCAGTTTGAAAGTGAAAAACAGATGCATTTCCATGTGTTTGTTGCCAACAAATAAATTCACTCAGGCCCTTTGAGATGGACGCTGCAGCATAAGGCCATCAATTGGGTAACAAGAACATTGCATCAGCACAGGTCACATTCCTATTTATTTTGCTTGTATGATAATGTTATCAAAATTGATTCTATGCCTTCCAAATGGTGTCTTTTCACGAAAGCTAGGGGAATTTTTGAGCAGCTGGACAAAATACTTGCTGAATATCACAACTTGAATATCCCAAATTGCACATAACAGTTACAAGATGTTTTCATGTTGTCATTTCATTAATTTTGTGTCTTGATGTTCCTCTGTGTACTAAACATCTTTTTATTTCAGAAGGCTTCAACTAAAATAACTAATATACAAGCAAAGTACCTACTCTTACAGAATGTTTTTAATTGATAGTTTGACACAAAGAAATTACTCAAATTGTTCCGTATCAGAGAGAGTTCTCCATTAGATAAGTTGCTATTTTTTCTTATTTTCATATTTATTTTTTTAATGGAACATTCCCCATGGCCAGAGGGGTTAAGTGGGTAAATTGCAGACTGTTTTGCACATTGCCACGACAAAGCTGGTGTTAAATTGCACCTGTCCTGCTGTAGGCTGCCTTCTGGCAACACTGAGAAAGACAGACTGGGACTCAGAGATGTAGGGAAATATAAAGAGAGAATTAGGAAATCATCAGCCCTGTCTACTGACTCTGATGAGTAATTTAGTTATTGGCAAGGCTGATCAGTACGTTATCATACTTATTGTATTGGTAGTCTTCCAATCCTTTTTTCTTTGCTCTGGAGCTATTTGAATGAGATTATTGTAAATCTTATTTCCAAAAGGAGCTGGCACCCTCGCCATCTAAAGTGTGACTACATTCTGGAATGTAAAGTCATTCAGAGTTTTTCTATAATTCCAATTAAAATGTGCCAGTCTGGCATAGCTGGCAGATTTTGTGCTCAGATCATGCCATGGTGAACTGTGCTCTGCCACAGCAGGAGACTGGTTGAGTTGTGNTGCTCAGATCATGCCATGGTGAACATAAGGGTGAACTGTGCTCTGCCACAGCCAGAGACTGGTTGAGTTGTCGGAAACTCTGCTCAGGTCTCAGATTTGTTTCTATCATGTTGTCTTCTTATTCTTCTTCAGAAGTAGTAGGTGTGAGTAGCAGAAAAAGTTTCCTTTGGACTCAGTAATCCTAGATCTGACTGAAAAATGTGCAATGTTTCTGCAAAGCAAGGAACATTTTTGGTAGTGGTTTTCTAGGCCAGAACTTGCATTTTGGACCTCTTCCCAGTGTCTCATTTCTGTAGTGGGCTCCCTGTGGCAGGGGTGTCCCAGTCTGCAGTCCAAAGGTCTGGTTTTTGCTTCAGATTGAAGAACCTGTTCAGCTGAATTAATTTGCTCAAATGTAAATAAATAGAAAAGGCTAAGTGCATCTTTTTCTTTGAACATCTCTTTAATTAGATGCTCCTTTGAATGTAACCTGAGCTTTGCTCTTTTTCAGCTACCTGTTAAACCCCTACACTGTGATGTCTTGTGTGGCAAAGTCCACCTGCGCCATCAACAACTCTGTCATTGCATTCTTCATTTTAGCTACAATAAAAGGTAACACAGTGAAGAAAAAAGGGGTTTTTATGACTTTCTAGAAAAATTAGAAATGTAGTAAAAATTAAATCTGGGGGGAGCTTTATAGGTAAGATTGCTGCAAAGATCTCAGTGAAACACAGCAGAAACAGGATTGAAACAAAATCATTGAATTGATGATTGAATTCATGAGATCAAGAGACTTTAAGTCAACTGAAAACTTCCTTTCACCTCAATGTACCCAGGAGTTTAATCTAAAAACTAACTCCTTTTCCTGGTTGGCTTCAAATAGTTTTCTCTTCAGGGGGAAATGGGTCTGTGTGTTGCAGGACCCAAGAACTCTGTTGCTCTTCTTTTGTCCGTGAATATGCACTTCAGTGTCATACACAATTTGTTTTCAAAGCTTACCCTTGAACTTTTATTCAAAAGCAAGCATTTGCCTGCAGCTATTATTTGCCTTTCGCTCCCAGTTGTAAACATGGTTTGAAATGAGCTAATTGAGCTTTGGGGAAGCAGAAGCAGTAACCAAAGACCCAAACCAGCCCAGAGGAGTAGATTATGTCAGAATCGCTGTTCCATTCATTTTGTGCATAATGCCAGCTTTCTGTTTCTTTTATGACTCCACAGTGCTAAAAGCTTTTAGCCTACATGATTTGTACTAGTCACCTGAGTTTTAAGGAGTTCTCTGCTGGATCAGAGGAAAGGTCAGCCTGATCTCTTGTCTCCAGCAGGGCCCAGACCCAGGCACTGCAAAAAAAAAGCTGATATAGCTAGTTTTTATTAATGTTTCCAAAAGCAAGTTTTCCTCTAATTATTGGCTAATTGAGTCAGGAGGTGTTTTCATTTAAAAGCATTTGCAATAGCAAACAAGTGGGGTCTGTTTAGTTGAATTGATTTTTAACTGTTCACTGATACCCTGAGATGAATACTTTGGTCATAGACAAAACTGTAGTGGCTGTCTCGTGGTTTCTCCCTGACTGGGAGTGTGGCAGTCTGGGGTTTAAGTGGGCGAAGAGGATATCAGGTTACGATAGTGATTTCTGGGAATCACTTCTTCAGATCTATGCAGAATTGAATGCTGGATAAAATACAGGATAGGGAGGTTTCTGTCAGGAGAGTGTAGTTGAAGAGAGGAGAGGCTCATCACCGGGTAACCCTGTGTTTTCCCTTTCAAAGGAGGAAGCAGAGAGGAGCTCTGAGTGTTTGCTGTCAGCAGGGTGACAGCTGATTCAATGCACCAAGTCAGGGCTCTTGCTGTCTGAGCTCTGTTTTTACAGAGGACTTCCATCAAGTCTGTAGCTATAACCAGGCTACTGCACTGGGTACTTGTATTTTTATTGTTTCACCTGAGATCTTTTGGACATCATTTC
The DNA here is from genome assembly GCA_013400735.1 of Pomatostomus ruficeps. NCBI lineage: Eukaryota > Metazoa > Chordata > Aves > Passeriformes > Timaliidae > Pomatostomus > Pomatostomus ruficeps. Next base: position 18,779 of record VYZT01033893.1, on the reverse strand, counting down.
TGTTATTGGTAGTTGAGAAATGTGAGTACTCATCACTGAGACACCTCAAATAAAGCTTCCTCAATAAAGGCATTCATACTTATAAGATCACTTGGAAAAGCTGTGCCGATCCTTTCTATGCCTCAGCTTTGGTATCAGTAAAGCAGAGCTAATGCCACTCTCCATCCCTTCAGCTGCAGACCGTGCTTGCTCTCTTGCACAGAGCTTTGCTGAGGCTGCAGCACATTCTGGTGATGAGGTTATCCACTGCCCAGTATGGCAGTTCTTGCATACAGATATGACTGAAGTGAATGCATTCTCGTGCATTAGCAGCAGCCAGGCTTTAGATGGACTGAATTACATGAATCTCTTTCTGGGTGTGAATGCCAGGAGATACAAACCAGCCAGTGGTTCCCTCTTATGGAATGAGTCATTCTCCATTCAAAATGTCGTTGACAAGAGGACACCCTCCAGGATACGTTCTGTTAAAAACTCCTTTAAGTGTTGTCCTGATATTTGTGAATCCCCTGCAGAGGGTTATGAGTTTCTTCCCATTTGGACTTCCTGTCTGTATGGCTGTTTACAGTAAAAGTTCCTTATAAATGAACATTTTTTTCTTTGCAGGTAGTGCCTTCCTCAGTGCTGTGTTCCTGGCCTTAGCAACATACCAATCACTCTACCCTCTCACACTGTTTGCTCCAGCACTGCTTTACCTTCTACAGGTAGGTGGTTTCTAACTCTTGGTACCTTTTGTCTTCCTGTAGCTGTGCGGGGACAGTCCTGGGGAGGGGAGTCAGACCAGTGCGGAGTTTCAGAAAAAGTGACTCTCCGCGAGCCATGGCAAGTTTGAACCCTGAATGGGAATGCCTGTGTGTGGAGAGAAGGGAGCAGAAAGTCGCCTACAGAACTGGGTGGTGTTTAGCTTGCCCAAAGTAAGTGCTGTTCTTTGTGTCATGTGAGCACCGGTGAGGGACGTACGCCCGGAGAAGATCGAAAGTGCTGGTTTGGGGTTTAATGGCAAAAGGCATGTTCTGGAAGGAGGCTGGTTGTCCTTTCTCCATCTCCATTAACAAGAGCCTGAATCCCACCAGGGCTGACCTTGCTAATTTTATCCTGCTATGGCAACAAGGTGAGGCTGTGATGCCAGCTGAGGCTAAGCTCACTTCACAGATCACTTTGTGATAATTTTTAGTATTTGAAATTATTATAATTCTGAAATGCTGCTGTTGTGCGTTTCACCACTCTTTTTGGGTTGCTTCTGGTGGTGATTTTTATAGCTTATCTTAACTAGCCTGTTCTCAAATCTCTGAGCTTCCAGGCTGAATGGGAGTCAGTGCTAATTCATTTTTGTTCTCTGACTATCTGATATGAATGTCTCTTGCTTTTTTTCAGGACTTTTATTATTATTAGTCTTTGCAAGATAAGAACTGCTGAGTTGGTGCTGCTTTTTCAGTTTGATGATTTTTAGGAGAATTTATATATTTAATATATTTGTCTCATTTGTTCTCTTTTAACTTTAGTCAAAGTAAGTTGGGAGTAAAGTGCGAGCATTGTACTTCACATTCACAAACAACAAGTGCTTTGATATGTGATTGCCTAATTTGCAGCTTTTAAAGGCGGTTGTGCCAGTGTGTGTCCTTTTATCTAAATTTGTAAATGAACTTTCCTGCATTCTTTGTACAGAATTAAATCACTTTTCTCCTGCTCTTTCCAACCTGTCCTGCCAAAAATGTTTGGTAATGTTGCTTACATTGTCCCAGCGAGTGACATTAAGGCCACTCTGACTGACAAAACCCAGTGAGCTTTACACAGAGCCCACAGCAGTCAGGGCAGGTTCTCAGCACATCATCTGCCACTGCAAACCCCAGAGCCAAATGGAAAAGCTACATTACTGACCTGGAGCTGCAAAATGCTGAGTGATTCCCAGAGATGTTGGCCCCTGTGTGTATTTGTCTGTACAGAGGCTGTCAGAGGATCTGATGGAGTGAGATACCCCTGTTGTGTTGCGTGACAGGGGCTTGAGGTTGACTTGTGACAAGGACATGTGGCAGTGGCAGGACTTTGTCAGAGGAAAGCAGCTTTCAGAGGGGCTCCTTTGTGCTTCGGAATGCAGTGGATGTCCTCTTTCCTGATTTCAGCAGAGCAGGAGTGCCAGGCCAAGTGGTGGTACCCCAGGGTGGGGGGTTCTGGAGCAGGGTTTCGTGGGTTCGTGCAGGAGAAGAGAGGCACTGGTGCAGTACTGCAGACGTCTGAGGTGGCAGTGCAGCTGTGAGGAGGGGTGTGTAAATCTTACACCTGTGCCTGTGCTCACGTGAGTGGCTCACTGCCAGCAGGAATGACCAGCTTTGCTGCTGTATTTTCAGACACAGTTCTGGGAATACACGCAGTGTGTAGGACTTAATTGGCCAGAGTGAAGAACAGCAAGCAAATTATACTTGAAAGCTGCTCCTTCAAGTGCCATAGTGCCAATGTTTGATGCTTTCTTTCATCAATTTAAAATGATGTTCTGAACACTCACGCTTTCTTGTGGCTCTCCACCTTTTGAGAGGTCCTTCTGTTTCTCTTTCAGCGTCAGTTCATACCTGTCAAACTGAAAAGCAAAAGTTTCTGGCTCTACACCATGCAGTATGCATCCCTGTACCTGTGCAGCCTGGTGGTGATCATCTGCCTCTCCTTCTTCCTGCTCAACTCCTGGGATTTTATCCCATCTGTTTATGGGTTTATGTAAGTATAAGGATTCTTACTGATGGTTTTCTGTCTGGCCCCACCCTCCCCACCCAGGTTGTTTCTTGCCCATTATACACAGGTGTGTGCTTGACCCAGGAAGTGTGGGGTCTGGCAACGCAAGAAAAGAAAGAATATGTGGAGGAAAGCAGCCATTAGCCAGTTCCAACTTCTGTTAAACAAATAACAGCAAAAATTAAAGACAGGAGCTGTTTTCTACTGAGTGATTGGAAATAGATTTGGTTGTTGAGCTACCATGACTGTGAAATATTCGTCTCTGGAGAAATGTCTGCGTGAGAATGGTTTAAATCCTGTTGGGACATCAGGACAGATTCCTCAGCAGGATTTAAACCTGCTCTCCACATTTTCCTCCATTTGGTTTCTCTTTCGTGGATTTACAATTTAGATCCTCCATCCAGTAGCACACAATGATTAATTAATGCAACAGAAGCAGGGCAGCGAAAAACAACCATTAAAAAATTTACTGTGACTTTCTTTTCAAATTTCAGCCTTTCTGTTCCAGACCTGACACCCAATATTGGCCTTTTCTGGTACTTCTTTGCAGAGATGTTTGAACACTTTAGTCTTTTCTTCGTATGTGTGTTCCAAATCAATGTGTTCTTCTACACCATTCCCTTGGCAATAAAGTTAAAGTAAGTATGAGTGTGTTTCTCTGCTACTTTTTTTACTCTGAAGTTGTCCAATCGATACTTCTAAGGCTGAAGTCAGATGTCTTGATCTACAAGCCTGAAAAAGATTTTTAACAGGGCCTGTCCTCCTCATTTCCCATAGTTTCAGCTCTGTTCCTCTTCAATAGAGCGACTTGGGCTCTGCAGTGGAACTCTGTGTTGCAAGCATCCAGGGAGGCAGCAGGAGTGGAGGCTGTAGAAGTGCCTGCTCCCTGCCAGCATAAGACACTGTAGACAGAAAGCAAGAACTGGCTGGAACTTCAAGCTCTTCGTTGTCAGAAAAAAAAAAATGGAAACTTCGGGACTTTCCTATCTGACTTCATTGACTTCGTTCTGATAAAAACACTCGTTAACACACCGGGGTTCTCAGATAGCTTGTCCTTTGGCTTGCACTGCATAGATCAGGTGTACCAGAGGGATAACTGTGGGCTTTGGGCTTCTCCAAATTGCCATCAGAGGGCAGGTGCTAATTGCTTCTGGTGCCTAAGGCAGAGTAGGGGAGGCACAGTGGGGTGACCAATGTGCAGGAGTAAATGTGTGCTGGGGGAGGCCCGAGGTTGCTGGGGGAGGGCTGTGGCAGATGTGCCTCCCCTGACCCTGCTGCTCTGCAGGGCAGCTCCGTCCACCCCACCCAGCATTCAGAGCCCAGTCTGAAGAGAACAGAGCTGCAGGAGCCTCTTTGAGCCTGTCCTGCAGTGCATTTGTGCCCTTGATGATGTTTATTTGCAGTTTCCAGAGGCTCTGCTGCATCCTCTAAGCCTTTGTTTTCCCTTCCAGGGAACACCCTGTGTTCTTCATGTTTGTCCAGCTCGCCATCATTTCTGTCTTCAAGTCCTATCCCACTGTGGGAGATGTTGCACTGTACATGGCCTTTCTTCCAGTCTGGAGCCACCTTTACAGATGTAAGTTCTTTGTGCTTGATTATTCTATATCTGGAATGGGAAAGGGCCTGTCAAATAATTAAATTAAATGGTCACCACTAAACCAAACCAGACCCAAGTTCATAGGCTCTCCTGGCCTCCATGGGGTGTCTAGAAGGAGGCTGGATTTTGGGGATTTTTTCCTCTGGTGATAGTCCCTAACATGTCTTTAAGACAAGGGTTGAAATTGGTCAAGGAGGGAGATTTTCACTTGTACCTTACCTTCCTCCTCTCTCCAACTTGTTCTGAAGATTAACTTTTTTATAAGAACCTTTTATGGTCCTGCATCCTCCAGATGCTTCACTCCCATTTAAGGCTGTGTAATTTGAACAGTGCTCCTGCAGTTGGTGAGTCCCCCAGCCTTAAAATGCTGGACCTTGCAGTTGTGCTTTGTTGTGCATCTGCTTGTTTGCTTAGAGTGAAAGCAACTGAATTACTCCAAGCAACTGTCCAGTTTTTCTTAAATGCTTCAAAAAGACCGTCTTTAGCTCTTGAAATCACCAGAGAGCTTCCCGTGGATTCTCAGGCTCAGTCTACAGAACCTGTTTCCATGGGGAGGTTTGGAAGTGTTGTGTTTTCCTGACATTTCTTGCTTAAACCAACTGCTTTGACCAACTCTGCCAGGTTGTCCAGGCCTTTCACTGCAGCCTTCTCCAAGCCAGGCCAAGTGTGTTCCTGGACAGCTCACCTGCCTGTCGTAAGAAACATAATCAGGAATCAAGAGGCCTGGAGACCATCTGCTCTGTGGGTTTCAGACTCAGGAGAGCTGAGGCCAAAGCAGCTGTGATCAAACAGGGCTGGAATCCCCAGGCTGGCCCTGAGCACATCACAGCTGTAGCAGGTGATGAATTTCTGAGAAGTCCTTGCTCAGTGTAGTTCAGTTGCACATTCCAAGCATGCAGTGAGAGGGACAGTCATCTGTCACATGCTCCCACCCCACCGTGTGTTAACAGACCTACTGAACAAGAGGTTTAAAATAGGTGTGAAGAGGCTTGGATGTGACGATGCTCTTAAAACATCAGCTGCCCTCAGCTGCAGAGTGATGGGCATGGGCTGAGCTGCAGCCAAGCACAGCGGCACAAGTGGCAGGATGGATTACAGCACTGCTGCCAAAGTACCTTTTAAAGGCTGTAAGCACTGCACAAAAAACGAAACCTCTCTTGGCCTGGTAGTTCCCAGCTCTGTTAGACAAAGTTGTGCTTGGTTTTTGTCCACTTGACATATACTCAGGCAGACTGCTGGGTTCTTGCACCTCCTGAGGTCATGTGTCTGTCAGTGCATTTAGCCTGGATGAGTTTCTTCCTTTTATGGTGCTTCCATTTCCTTGCCACTTCTCAAGAAAGTATCTTTTCCTATAACCCACAGATGCATTTTTTCCTTTGTCATTAGCTTGATGAGGCAAGGGATTAAAGTGCTCTGCTCTCCAAATGGGGATGCTGCTGGAAAGGCCCCTTTGCAGACTGCTGTTTACTGTAGCATAGATACCAAAAAGCCAAAGTCGTCCAAGAAAGAACGTTTGGAAGCAGGAGCTAGAAGGAAAGAGCTACAAATGGGAATTTCACACTGCAGCAAAGGCAGAAGTATTTATTTTGAAGGGAAATATAGTGGATTTCTTATAACCACTATCCAGGAAGTTACTAAAGCAACCTGTGAAAGGTTATTGGAGGGAGGTATGTCTTGGCAAGTGCCTCTCACCCCCTGCACACACCCTAAATACCATGACTGCTTACTAATACATCATTTTAACAGCTGGTTTTCTTTTGCAGTTCTCCGGAACATCTTCATCCTGTCATGTGTGCTCATTTTCTGCTCCTTCCTGTTCCCTGTTCTGTGGCATCTATGGATTTATGCAGGAAGTGCCAACTCCAACTTTTATTATGCCATCACGTTGACTTTCAACATAGGGCAGGTCAGTAGCGTGAGGCAAATGAAGCTGCACTGTAGGCAGGCTGCTGGATGGGATGGCCTGTCAGCAGCAGTGAATTCTGCAGGATGGGGCTGGCTCTTGGCATCCTGTGTGGTCCTGGCTCTCCTCCTGGATTCTGCCTGTTCCTCAACCCCTGGCACACTAATGGGAAAGAGCTCTTGTGGTCTTTGAGCTGTGGCTTAACAATCCAGCCCGGCTGACTGCTGGTTCTGTGCTCTTTTGCTGATGGCCAAGGAAAAGCATCTCATTATGGCAGGACCAAGCCCAAGTGAGTGGATCAAGGGAACTAAGGGGGGAAATGGAAAAACCTCAGGGCAGTAGCAGTGAGGCCAGAAAACAGAGAGATGAGACCTGCCCATGCACAGGGACGTGGCGCTGGTTTTTCTGAAATGTGGTGGCACATGCAGGGTCCCAGTGATGCCAGGACTTGCCCTCCCTGCCTTTCCTGAGGCCGTTCTGGATACGACTTCCCCTGGCCTTAGGGAAAGCAGAGCTCAGCACCCTTGAAGGGTGGAACTCAGTGCACACAGGTGCTGCAACCTTTTGTGAGTCCTTCCTCTTCTCAGTGCTGCTTGTCATGCACCTGAGCCCTGGGGTGAACAGAATGTTCATTTCATGTTAAAGTTGCCTTTATTTTGAATGTGCCTCAGCCATTTATGCTTGTCTGCTTCTCCTAAAGCCAGGGGAGCACTTTGACCATGGGCAGAAAATCACCTACTCTTACCCTTGCTTAATGGGGAAAATACTCATTTGGTAAAACTAAAAGAGACTGTACAGGGTGAGAGGGAGAATAGAGATTCTGCTAAGAGGGGCTGATAGGAACTTGGGAATAGTTCATTACATGTCCTGCTATGGAATGAAAGAAATAGTAAAACTTTAAACAGAGATGGCAGGTGTTGGTATTTTAAGAGGATTTTATTTCATACCTGAGAAAGTTGTAGCAGATCCTGCAAGGTCTCATGCTCTGTGTAAATGCAGATAGCAAAAATTTCTTGTCTGATTTCCTTGTGAGAAAGACCTAGCCCTCATTCCCACCCACCTCAGCTCTTTCTTTTCCCATTTAGATATCTGCAGAGAAGTTTCATTAAAGGTAAATCACCTGCACTGACAGAGCCTGTCAGCGGTTCAGCAAAGCAAGCAGATCATGGCTGTTTCCCTCTCCCTGGGTCTGTTCTCCTTCACACTTTCTCCCCTGACCTCAGCAGTCTGCAGCCCTGTTTCTCCTTCCCCCAGTCTCCCCCTGGTCCTCCATCCCCTCCTGTCCTGCCGTGGAGCCTCTCCAGCAGCTGCTGTGTTTTTCTGTGCTGTATTACACAGTAACAAAGGCAGGCAGGCCCCGCCTCAGACTGTCCCTCCCTCTGTGACACTGCCACGTACTTCAGGTGCCATAGTGCCAAAGCGATGCTTTAAGTGACATCTGCACACTAGGACACAAGGACAATAACTGCCAGCTCAGGCTGGCACGGAAAAGGTTTTCCACTCTAGTTACTTGCTTTTGTTTCCAAACTGAGCAGGGCAGCAGCCCTGGGGGATGGTCACACTGCAAGAGATGAAGTGACAAATGGCACTACTGAGCCAGCAGGTCCCTGCCACAGCCCAGCCTGCCCCAGCAGAGGCAGCTTCCCGAGGTGGCAGCTTTAGAGAATCCACTGTCACCCATTCCTGCAATCCCAGGGCCCCCAGGCATGGGAACAGTCCCACTGTGTGCTTCAGCTCAACCAAAGTTGTCCTGGCTTGGGGCAGAGTGGCTGCAACGTGGCCAGCAGGAAAGGGCCTGGGGGTGCTGATCAACAGCAGCTGAACAAGAGCCTGGTGTGCCCAGGTGAGCAAGAGGCCACGGGCACCTGGCCTGTACCAGCCATGGTGTGGCAGCAGGACCAGGGCAGTGACTGTCCCCTGTGCTGGGCACGGCTGAGGCACCTCAAGGGCTGTGTCCAGTTCTGGGTGCCTCCATTCAGGAAGGACACGGAGGGGCTGGAGCGTGCCCAGAGAAGGGAACAGAGCACCAGGAGCAGCTGAAGGAGCTGGGGGGCTCAGCCTGGAGAAAAGGAGGCTCAGGGGGACTTTCTGGCTCTGCAATTCCCTGACAGGAGAAGGCAGCTGTGGCAGGGTTGGGCTCTATTTCCAGAAAACAGGGACAGGACAAGAGGAAACAGCCTCAGGCTGTGCCAGGGCAGGCTCAGGTTGGACATCAGGAGGAATTTCTTCACAGAAAGGGTGGTCAGGCCGTGGAAGAGGCTGCTCAGGGAGGTGGTGGAGTCCCATCCCTGGAGGTGCCCAAGGAATGCCTGGACAGTGCTGTGGGCTGGGTGACAAGGTGAGGGATCAGTCAAAGGTTGGATTCAGTGATCTCAGAGGTCTTTTCCAACTAAAATGACCCTGTGATTCTGGGACAGCACTTGGATAGAAGGAGTCCTGTGGGTGCGGCTGAGATGGTCTGTGCAGCTGTGGCACAGCTGGACATGCCCTTGCCATACGTTTTGGCCAGTTTATGGAGCTACTGTCTGTGAGTCTCCTGTGGCTTAACACAGCGAGGCAATGGACAAGGTGTTCCCAAGGTCACAGTGGCTCCTCCAGCAGCATGTGCTGAACAGCCTGGGAGCTGCTTAACCCCCACAGGGTCTGTCACCAGCACATGTCCCTCTTTATTCCTTGCTCTGAAGCACCACTGATGTGTCTGAACATCTCACTCCACAGATCCTGCTCATCTCGGATTATTTCTATGCCTTCCTCCGACGGGAATACTACCTCACTCACGGACTGCACTTGACAAGGCAGGATGGGACAGAGGCCATGCTGGTTTTGAAATAAGGATTGTACCACCGTTTCCTGGGACATGGGCCACTCTGAGGAATGTGCAAAGCTTGGGGTACATGGGGTGGGTGGGGAAGGTTCCCTGAATGAGGTCTGACTTTGGGAATGATACCTACTGAAAGAAAGGGCTGAGGTTCTGGGAATACCCCCCTGAGCTGCGGGCTCAAGCACAGAGACTGCAGTGCCTCCCCCCTCAGCTGTGCTTTTCACTGCGATCTCAGCCATCAGCTCTGGGCAGTCCAGCGGGAATGAGAGTGTCTGAACTAAACCCGGGGCTGGAGCTCAGACCATGAACTGTTTTCCACCACTGCTTCTTGGAGATGTTCGCTTCTCCTGGGACCTTCCCCTTCACTGCTTGGACCAGTAATGCTCCTGCTTGCACGAGGCAATCTCTGGGTACCTGGTGCCCCAGTCCTGGCTGCGGATTCCATTTCTTGGTGGTTCTGCTATAAAGGGATCTGGAAGAATCCCATGTGCTCAGTCACAGTGGGTGCTGTGAAAGAGTTGGGTGACCAAGGATAATGACAGTGGAGGACAGCTGGAGCTGCTGCCACATGTGGTAACCTCAGCACTCAAACACAAGTAAGAACCAGAACTGGGGTAGGATCAGGAGCAGGGTGGGTACCAGGTAACTGCTCTGTCCCATTGGAGCAACACAGCCATGCCAGGAGCTACACAGAGGTATTGCAGGTGCTAGAAGGAATACTGCTGAGGAGGTGGACTCAGACTGTTCCCAGTTTCTGTTGGGTGACAAAGCCTGGCAGTGCTGGGCTCACACTGGTGCTGCTGTGATCACTTGGGGCAGCAGCCGTGACCAGGAGGTGTCACAATCTTCCTGACCAAATCCAGGAGGAGTCTCAGCCACTGCTGTTCTGGAGTTGTTCCACAGCTGCTTACCACTACTGGATGTGCACTTGTCTGTGTCACCCCTGTGCCAGTCAGTGCTGGGCTCGTGGCTGTGCATGGGGGCTCCCTTTAATCAGCTCCCCCGGTCCCCCCCACTCTTCTCTGTGTTCAAACCTGATCACCGTGGAGCTGCAGCTGCCCCCTGAATGTGACACTCTGGGGTGAAGCCACCAGCTCTGCTGGCTGTGTGGTGGCACTGGGATGCAGTGACCGCAGCGTGACAGCCGCCTCCAGCATCACCACTGCTCCCAAGGGACATCCAAAAGGTTGGGAATGTGACATGGAAACCAAACTGCGCCTGGTTCCGAGCAGCTGAGAGATGGATGTGCCCAGGCAGGTGTGTAAACAGATCTTCTTTCTTTCCGGACAATTCAAACTTTGCCTTACTGCACTGCTGTCAGCGCTTAGGGGGGTGGAGCCGCGCCCAGCCCTGCCTCAGGCGGGAGCCCCCGGCCGCCGAGGGGCCGGCGGGGGCACGGCAAGGAGCATAATAAACTGCAAGTTTTGAACACCTCGTGTGCTCTGTGGCCGTGGGGTCTGGAGGGTGGGGGAGATGTGGGAGGCACTGAGAGTCGCAGGGAGGGGGTGGGAGGGGATTTGAAAGCAAACACGGAAACAAGTGGCCAAAAAGGAAACAGGTCCTTGGAGCAGGCTGACACCCCCCTGGCTTTAGGGAAGGCCAGGTATGTACAGGGCACCTGGCAGCGGTGTAAGCGAAATGGAGAGGGGGCCTAACTGGAAGAAGCTATGGGGGGGTGCTCATTTTACAGCCCCTCTTTCCACAAAGCCAAAAATAATTCACCATAAGGAGGGAGACGATGGTGGGAGGCAGCAGGACTGAGGGCTGCAGTGTCCCTGTCCTCTGCAGCAGCTGGATTTGTTCCTGGGGCTGTGCCCGTTCCCAGCCCCTTGCGCTGGTTCCATTTGAGTCTCCTGGAGGAGCAAGTCCCAAATTTGGACTCGAGCAGTCCTGAGGAAGGTGAGCACTGGGGCAGGAGAGGAGCAAGGGCAGAGACATGAGCAGGGACAGGGCCAGGAGAGGGACAAGAGCATGGTCAAGTATAGGGAAAAGGAAAGGGCAGAGATAGGGGCAAGGGCAGGGAGAGTGAAGGGATAAAGGGGCAGGGCAGGGGAAGGACAGGGACAGAATCAGTGTCAGGGGTATGGAGGGGTGGGGCCAGGAGCAGGGATGGGGCAGGGACAGAAGCACTGGCAGGGGTAGGAGTATGGAAGGGGTAGGGGCAGGGACTGCCGTGCTGAGGCAGCTCAGGCAGGGACTGAGTCCCCTGTCCTGGCTCCTGATCAGGGTCCTAGAGGAAGTTTTTGGGGCCACCAGAACTGCCTGGTCCCCATAACGTGTCCCCAGTGACCAAATGTGATCTGTGCCGGGCACCAGGAACCCCCAAATTTCCACCGCCATCAAAGGCTGGTGGGCACAACAGAGCTGACACCCACCAGGACTGACAGGGCTGCAATGGGCCCTGCTCTGGAGATGAGGAACAACCCAAAAATGCCTGCAGTGGGCCTGGGGCCCATCAAGGCCATCGTGCTGCCATGTGAGGCACACAGGAAGTCCTGGGCTGGCATAAATGGAGCATTTTTGCACTTGGACCCACAGGATCACAGCCAGGCTGTGGTTTGAGGGTGACAATCAGTGAGAAGGGGCCACACCGGGCACTGCACCTCTTCCCTGGTCTGCAGGGGCTTCTCCAGAGGCACTTGAAGCTGGTGGGTCCCTCAGCCAGGGATTCCCTCCCTCAGCTGCCAGTCCCAAGCTGGCTCTCTGGGACTGAGGGCCATGTGCCGCCAGGGCCTCCTGTACTGGCATTGTGTGGCCAGGTTTTGGTACTGGCATGGCTGCAGGGGTGGCTTCTGTGAGAAGCTGCCAGAAGCTTCCCCTGTGTCCAACAGAGCCAACTCCAGACGGCTCCAGGATGGACCCACTGCTGGCCAAGGCCCAGCCCAGCACAGATGGTGCTGATGCCTTGGGAATCAGGGATTTAAGAAGAAGAAAAGAGAAAGTTACTGCACAGATGCAATTGCACTCAGGGAAGAGCAGAGTGAGAATATGTGAGAGGAGCAGCCCTGCACACACCCAGGGCAGGGCATGAGGAGGAGCTGGAGCTGAGATTTCCCTGGGATTCCTGCAACTGTGCCGCTGCATCCATGGAGGACACGGAGGTGCAGAGATACCTGCAGCCGCTGGAGGAGCCCACACCAGAGATGGGGAAGGACTCCAACTCCTCTCCCTGAGCAGCAGCAGCAGAAACAACAGGTGATGAACTGATCATAATCCCCATCCCACATCTCCCCGCACTGCTGGAGGGGAGGAGGCAGAGCTGGGAAGGAGGGAGGTGTGGGGAAGGTGTTTTTAAGGTCTTATTTTACTTCTCATTATCCTGTTCTGATTTTGTTAGTAATAAATTCAGTTAATATCTCTTATTCGAGTCTGTTTTGCCCTGAGAGTATTTGATGAGGAATCTCACCTGGTCCTTATCTCAACTCATGAACATTTTGTTGTATTTTCTCTGCCCTGCCCAGCTGTGGAGGGCAGCGGGAGAGGCTTTGGTGGGTGCCTGGTGTCCAGCCAGGTGTTGGCAGTTGCTACAACCATTGCAACAGTTGTGTTGCAAAGAGCAACTCGGCACGACCTGCCCCGGTGATGCCAAAACAAGGGCCCCACACCTCGGGGCTCTCTGCTTGGTTCCAGGTGACAGCCGGGGTGGGAAAGAGGTGACAGCCACGGGCCACCGAGCACTTGGCTGGAGGGGGATGCCTGCCCACGCGTCCCAGCACCATGCAGGGGGACACATCCTGGACCCCCAGGAGCGGAGACAGGCTGCCGGCATCCACACCCACCCTGTCACGCACCGATGGCCAGGGAGCGGCCGGCGCGGCTGAACATTAACCCCGGGGCGGTGTCCAGGGCTCCCTGGCGGCGCAGTCCCGGCACCCCAGAAACACCTGCAATGAGGGGGCTCCGAGCCCGCTACCAGCTCCTGGTAGGTCCGTGGTGGCCGAGTCCCACACGGCAGCGGGGAAGGTGCTCTGAGGCAGCGCTGGGAGGCACCAGCCAGGCTGGACACGGGGCTGGACAGACAGAGGGGGGCTGCCCTGCGGAGGGTGAGGGGCTGGGGAGGTGCGGAGGGTGACGGGCACACGTGGGACCTGCCCCGGAGCCCGCAGCCTCCCGAGGATCCAGGCACGCCGGGGGCAAAGCTCCAGCCACCCGGGGCTGCACTCGCTCATCCCTCTTGCCCCCTCAGGGTGGTGGGCAGGGAATTGCTGCCCACCCGCAGCCATCCTGAGCACGGGACTGGCTGAGACACTTGTCACCAGCGGCCACCAGGACCGCGGCACAACCCTGACCCCTTCCACGCTGCGCGGTCAGCCTGGCCGTGGGCAAAGAGGCTTCACCCCTTCTACGGGGGCTGCAGTTGTCGAAGTCTTCCCTGCCTTCTCTTCCTCCTCCTCCTCCCCCCTTCCTCCCCCTTGGGTGGCCAGACACCCCTGGAGTTCCGTGCAGCAGCAGAAACAACAGGTGCGGGGTGCCAGGGCACGGCCCGGCACCAGGGCTGTGGGCAGCGGCGAGCGGCCGGGAGCCGGGCTGTGGGCTCAGCCTATCGCCCATTCCCCTGGATTTCGGGCCCCTTCTCCCAGCCCCTGGACAGAAGACGGGAGACAGCCCACGCTGGGCGGCTTCGGGAGGTGCTGCTCCCTCAGGCCCGCACGGATGCTCACCTTCCGCCGCCCCCAGCCCGAGCAGGACGAGGACCTGCCCGTGGGATGCGAGGAGCCAGCCGGAGAGAGGCAGCGGGGCTGGGAGGGAGCCTCAGCAGCAGCCGAGGAGGAGCCCTGCAGGCTGGTGCTGAGCACAGCCAGCAGCATCCTGCGGGACAGGGAGATCGACGAGGTGAGGCGCCCTCCGGCCTGCACAGGGATCCCCCCTCCCTGTACGCACAGCCGGGACCGCTGTCCTGCCGGGAACTGGTCCGGTGTGAGGCCACATGGGTGACGTTCCCGTGTGCCTGGCGACAGTCACCTCAGCAGCACCTCTTGGGGGGAAGGATGCTTGAGGAGCCAGCTCAGAAGGGTTTGCAGGGTGAGGACGCTTGAGGGGAGTATCCTAGGGCGCTGCTGAGAGGGGCGGGGGCTTGAGGAGACCCCTTTGGGAGCATGTTGAGGGGGAGGGTGCTTGGAACCTCCTCTGGGAAGGATGCTCAGGTTGGTCTCTCGGGAGGATGCTTGGAGGGATGATGTGTGGGGCCACCTCTCGATGAGATCTCTCAGGTTCGTGCTGGGGCAGGGGAGGATGCTCAGCCGGTCAGCACCGACTGACGCCACTGTGCCCCAGCTGGGCCCCCAGCTGCCCCCTCGGCTGACGCAGCAGCCCTGGCACCTGCTCTACTCCACCGGGCGGGACGGCTTCAGCCTGCGGACGCTGTACCGGAGCGGGGCCCGGCCGGACTCCCCGGCCCTGCTGCTCATCAGGGACACGGAGGCGCAGGTACGGCCGTGCCCTCCCCAGCCCGGCTGCCCCGTGTCACAAGGGGCCTGGGGACATCCTCGCTCCGCTGGCAGGACGGGGACACGTCCCGGCGCTGGGAGCCCCCCTGAACACCGCGCCGTGAGTCTCCCCCTTCTGCTTCCCCAGGCCTTCGGTGCCTTCTCCGCCAGCGCCTTCCGCTGCAGCAGCGGCTTCTACGGCACAGGGGAGACTTTCCTCTTCTCCTTCTGCCCCGAGCTGAAGGTGGGGGCCGCGGGCTGCCAGCCGCGGGGCACCCCGGGCCGGGGGCTGCCCATGTTCCGAGTACCCGGCCACGCCTGGGGGTCCCGGTGCCGGGGGGTGTCTGGGGTGACGGGGCTGCGCTTGGCCGGACGTGGGGACAGCAGCCGGGGGACCCTGCTGGCAGCAGCCTCCTGGGCTTGTGCAGGGGTGGGGGGAGAAGGCAAATCCCGGGCAGTGTGCAGGGAGGGAGGCTCGGGGAAGGGCACCTTGCCCAGCTGGGTGTCACCGGCTTCCCTCCACACGGCAGAGCGGCCGCAGCCCAGCGCTGGGCTGGCAGAATGTGGAGGCAGCCACATCTCCGGCACCAGTCGGGGTCTGTGTGTGTGACGGGGCATTGGAGGCGGCAGCTGTCCCCTGGCAGGGCCCACAGGGCTGTTGGCAGGGATGGATCAGAGCCACAGACTCGGCCAGGTCTTCTGGAGACGTGGAACACGGAGGTGCCCGAGCAGAGCCAGCTTGGCTCAGCAGCCCCCAGCTGGTCCGCGCAGGACAGGGACAGGAATGGGGATGGGGACACTGTGCCCCAGCCCACAGTCCCGACTAAGTGCTGTCCCCGTGCAGGTGTTCAGGTGGACGGGAAGGAACGACTTCTTCGTGAAAGGGGATATGAATCTGCTGATGGTCGGTGGGGGCAGGTAGGAACTGCGCCGGCAACTTCAGCCGCGATGGCCATCAGAGCCATCCCGGGAGCACAAGGCTGCCCTGTGGAGATGGGTCCAGGCGCATGGTGATGGTTTGAACCCCGGAACACCGGCACCGGTTGTCCAGCAGCACGGGCCCTTTAATTTCCTAACCCTACTGCGGACTGGCAGGGCTGTTCGGTCCCAGCCCGCTCCCAGCCCGTTCCCAGCCCGTTCCCAGCCCGCTCCCTGCCCGCTCCCAGCCCGCTCCCAGCTCACACCCAGCACATTCCCAGCCCGTTCCCAGCCCGTTCCCAGCCCGCTCCCTGCCCGCTCCCTGCCCGTTCCCAGCCCGTTCCCAGCCCGTTCCCTGCCCGTTC